>JAFJHL010000309.1:0-20742 GCA_019425775.1 Rafetus swinhoei | reverse complement strand
AATTATAAAACTATATTTAGCTAAGCTCTTTGTGAGTAACTGGCGGGTACCACAGTAGCACACATCCGCACAAGTGCAAACGACCTCACTAGTGGTGCACATTATGAAACTCACTCTGCCCATTGGCAGCCGCTGGAACATCCTGAGAAAGCGGCAGGAATGGGGCCAAGTGCGAGTCAGGCTGAGGGGGCAGGCAAAACTCATCTGCCTTGCAGGGCCACAGAGAGCAGCATCTCTCTTGTATACTGCCACAGAAAAACGTGCCTGAGAGAAGCGTCGGCCTTAGAAAGCTGCAGACAGTTGCCAAAGTAGTTCAGTTGAGAGAGTGTTAGACTAAAGATTTGAAGGGTCCTAGTTCAATCCTGGCTTTGGCAGAAGCCTTTCTTGAGATGGCTTAGTCTATTTTGGCATCTCTGGTAAGCAAACATCTGGGCTATGTCTACACTTTTGGGTTCTTGTGCAAGAAGTTTTGCGCAGAACACGTCCACACTGCCATGTGTGAGCTGTGCTTTTGTGCAAGTGCATCCATGGCAGTGTGGATGCTCTCTTGTGCAAGAACTTTCCAATGGCCATTTTAGCCATAGGGCTTTCTTGCACAAGAAACCCCTGCCGAGCGTCCACACTGCCCTCTTGTGCAAGAGCCCCTGTGCAAGAGGGCTTACACCTGTTAAAAAAAGAGCATAGCTCTTGCACAAGAAGCCCTCTCTTACCACGCCGTACTGTAAATCTTCTTGCACAAGAGCGGGCGGGCAGCGTGGATGCTCTGCAGATTCTTGTACAAGAACAGCCATTCTTGCACAAGAACCCGCCAGTGTAGACATATCTCTGCAGTCGAGTTCAAAGGCTGTATCAAGAGGCCAGGAATGACATCATAAAGACGATGATATTTCAGGGTTAGAAACTGGAGAGGGGATTTTATGCCACTTCAGAGATTGTTGACACAGTAGAACAGGGCTCTTGGCTTCGGCTGCTCCCAGCTGTCATGGAATAAACACACGCTAGCTTTAGGGTTCAAGACAGACAAAACCACCTTAATAACCCAGCTGTGGGGAGGTTGTCACAGATGGCAGGGAGTCACCCCTTACCAATACAAGCCCCTTCCTCACACTCAAATGCCTGAGATATTTATACCTTCTTACAAAGTCACACTGGAAATTTATAGAGAAAACAGGAAGTAAGGCACTTTATCCTTAAATGGTAATCTCTGCTTGACCCGATAACAAATTGCAAGCAGTGCGATTTTTGTTTGTTTGTTTAACAGCATTGTGGTTTCTTGCTCAACTTGCTTAGGAAGCTCGCTTCTGGCGCAGGATGCACTGCGTGCAGTTCAGTCTTTAGCCAGGCTAGTGAGGCCTACCTCCACAGTATGTATTGGACATAATTTTTTTACTTAATTTAAAATAAAGTTTGATCAACTAACATGAGAAAGTTAAAAGGTTTAACCTCTTTAATAATTTAAATGCAACTGCCCAGATGCAGTCCTAGCAAAATGGCTCGACTAATTATGTAATTAACAGTGAGTTTCCATTAGCAACAGTAATCTACAGAAGGTTTGGAGAGAGCAGGGCTGTGATTGGCAGGGCCAGGCCAGGCCTGAGCACCGCTGAGGAATCCACTCAGGGAAATTGCTGACAGTCCTTGACTGGAGACCTTTCCAAAACAGGCCACAAACCAGTCACACTGAGCACTTCAGCTGCCAATCCAGCCTGCAGGAAGCCTCATGAGCAAAACCCTCAGATACCCCAGCTCTTCCTGTGCCACAATCAGCCCTGGGCTTACACACAGGTGAGGTTATACAGCCCAATCTCTCCAACCCAGAACAGATCCACCTGGTTCAAAAGAACCAGCCATGAATCCTAGTCAATTTATACTTTAGATCTTACCCACAAGATCACGGTGGACCAATCCTTTAGAATCTAAAGGTTTATTAATAAAAGAAAGAAAAGGTTGAGAGTAAGGCAGTTAAGGAGAATACATTCTATACATCAATCAGCAAGTTCTTGATGCAGGATCTTAGCGGAGATGTTACAAACTGCTAGCATAAAAGTCTTTGGCGTACATCGTATGTCAGGATGGGTCAACAATCCTTCCCGTGTCTCTGTCCTTAGCAAGGCTGCATCTGGGATAAGTAGCAAGACTGAAGACAAGATGGAGCCCCCTCATGGCATTTGATATTCATTTCTGGTGTCTCCCAAGCTGGAGCTAGTTACATGGTCAAGTGACCTGTTTCATATGCCAGCAGCCATTGTGCCCTGGCTGCTTTGCAGCACACGCATTCCTCAGCTGTGTATTGGCCACCCTGAGAACCATTGTCCTTGGAGCCATACGGATTAGCATAGTAACTCATTGCACATTCCTTCCTCATGACAAGCAGTCCATACACAGCATCAGCAGAGCCCATAGTCATAACTCCCCATACAAACTCCAAACAAGTACATAGATACCACACATAGAATCAGCACAATATCAGCTTTCATTTGACACCTCGCATGGCCTGCTCTGTACGAAATTTGGGGCAAACAGTTTCCCGTGAGTACAGCAATGATCTTAAGGTGAGTATGCACACCTTAAAATCCAATAAAATGACAGGGGCCTCAAAAAGCGATTGGGGTCTTGAAGAAGGATCTGGGATGCAGAAGCAGGCAGGTGTCTGGCCTGGGGAAGGTGCAGTGTGTGGCCAGGAGAGAGGGTGAAAGAAAAAGGAGGGTGTCAGTGCAAGCTGGGGTGCTGGCTGCCGGGGAAAGGGAATTGAGGAGATTGGGAGGAGTGTCTGGGAAGGACAGCAAATATTACCTGGCTTTGGGACCCCTTGCAGCAACATCTCCAGCCACACTGTCCTGGTCACCCCGGAGGGAGGCTCTACTGCTGCAGCAGCAACCACACAGACTAGGACCAGCCCCGGACACCAGAGGCACCACTACTGCACCCATTCAGTCCAGGGCTGGAGGTGTTGCTGCTGCAGCCACGCAGCCCAGGAACAGCCCCAGAGGCACCCCTAACATGGCCATGTGGCCCTTGAGGCCAGCAGTGCAGTGGCAGCAGTGCCGGCCTCAGGTTGGGTGGCAAAGACTCAGCCTAGCACTGCCTCCTCTCTAGTGGCTACAAAGCATGAAGAGAGAGTGGGGCTAAGCTCCTTCTCCCTCAGTACATCTTCATTTGGAGGTGGGGCCTGGCACTGCCTTGTGGACAGGATCAAAGTCTTAGGAAGGCTGGATTCTGCCAACAGAAAATTTTGCTCACCCCCACCATAGGGTTTCTCACCTGTGTGGGTTCAACTATATGCAACAAGGCTTGAACTCTCGCTATAGCATTTCCCAAAGTCAGAGCAGATAAAGGATTTCTCTCCTGTGAGAGTTCTCATGGATAACAAGGTGTGACCTCTGACTGCAGCATTTCCTACAGTGAGAGCAGGTGAATAGCTTCTTCCATATGGGTTTTCCTATGTCTAACAAGGGTTGAGGTCTGACTGAAGCTTTTCCCACAGTCAGAGCAGCTAAAGGGTTTCTCTCCTGTGTGGGCTCTCCTATGGGTAACGAGGTGTGACCGCCGACTGAAGCTTTTCCCACAATCAGAGCAGCTGAAGGGTTTCTCTCCTGTGTGGGCTCTCCTATGGCTAACAAGGTATGACCGCTGACTGAAGCTTTTCCCACAGTCAGAGCAGCTGAAGGGTTTCTCTCCTGTGTGGACTCTCCTATGTCTAACAAGGTGTGACCACCGACTGAAGCTTTTCCCACAGTCAGAGCAGCTGAAGGGTTTCTCTCCTGTGTGGACTCTCCTATGGATAACAAGCTGTGACTGCCGACTGAAGCTTTTCCCACAGTCAGAGCAACTGAACGGTTTCTCTCCTGTGTGGACTCTCCTATGGATAACAAGGTGTGACCTGTGTCGGAAGCTTTTCCCACAGTCAAAGCAGCTGAAGGGTTTCTCTCCCGTGTGAACTCTCCTATGGATAACAAGCTGTGACCGGTTATTGAATCTTTTCCCACAGTCAGAGCAGCTGAAGGGTTTCTCTCCTGTGTGGACTCTCCTATGGATAACAAGGTGTGACCTGTGACTGAAGCTTTTCCCACAGTCAGAGCAGCTGAAAGGTTTCTCTCCTGTGTGAACTCTCCAATGGATAACAAGCTGTGACAGGTAATTGAATCTTTTCCCACAGTCAGAGCAGCTGAAGGGATTCTCCCCTGTGTGGGCTCTCTTATGGATAACAAGTTGTGACCTGTCACTGAAGCTTTTCCCACAATCAGAGCACCTGAAAGGTTTCTCTCCTGTGTGGGCTCTCCTATGGGTAACGAGGTGTGACCGCCGACTGAAGCTTTTCCCACAGTCAGAGCAGCTGAAGGGTTTCTCTCCTGTGTGGACTCTCCTATGTCTAACAAGGTGTGACCTGTGACTGAAGCTTTTCCCACAGTCAGAGCAGCTGAAGGGTTTCTCTCCCGTGTGAACTCTCCTATGGATAACAAGCTGTGACAGGTAATTGAATCTTTTCCCACAGTGAGAGCAGCTGAAGGGTTTCTCCCCTGTGTAGGCTCTCTTATGGATAACAAGGGTTGAGGTCTTTCTGAAGCTTTTCCCACAGTCAGAGCAGCTGAAGGATTTCTCTCCTGTTTGGGCTCTTTCATGTTTAATAGGAGTTGCACTGTCACTGCAAGCACAAGGTGAATGTTGATGGGGATTTTCTTTTGAACAGTTTCTGTGTTTGTTTTCAACCTTCTGCTCCTCTGACTGGATTTATCCTGTCCTGCTCCTGGACAGTTTCCTGCTGCCTTTGTAGACTACGCTGACTCTCACAAGTCTCTCCTTGCTCAGGACTCTGAGAAACATGCCCTTCAGATCTTTCCACTAACACCCCACATGGAGCCATTTGCTCAGGTCCTTCCTCCTGAAGACTCCTCTCACTGTTTTCATTCAGCATCCCATCACCTGCTGGGATGGAGAGAAACCACACAGGAGTCATTCCTGTGCTGAGCTGAAATAAAAATTCTGAATGGTGAACAGAAAATGGGGACACACCCAAAGAATGGCTGGAAAGACACAATAATCATGAGCTGAGTTCACCCTGCTCCCCATCACTCTTTCCCACACAGCACTCTCAGACTGGAGTTGAAGACAGGCTGAAGGGCCAGTCAGACTTGATGAAAACACACAACCAACATCTGCTATGAGAACACAGACATTGGTTTGAGTCAGTTTAGCTGATTTCTCACCTGTGTGGGTGTCACTGATGATCTCCCCTTCCTTACAGCCTTGGAGATCCGGGATCTGCTGGTATTCCCTTTGCTCCACCCAGGGGAGCACATGAGCTCTGGAGACTGGAAATCCTATTCGGGAGCAATTAACTAAGTGCTGATTTTGTTCATTAAGGTCTGTGCCATTCCTGCTTCCAAAGCCAGGATCTGAGTCTCCTACCCAGAGAGGCTCCTTCCCCACCTTCCAGAGACTGGTCTCTGGCTGGTACAAGATCCCAGGACACACTAATTCCTCCCCACTACAATGTTGGGAATAGCCCAGCTGAGTCCCATGAGGAACTGAGTGCTCTGCTGCACTCTGCAGGATACAACTCAGTCTCCCTTAGGGCCTGTTCCATACTTGGGCAGGACAGGAACACACTGCTCATAAGGGGAGAGCTCTAAGACTTTCAGGACTGACAGATGCCTCTAGCCAGGACTCATATTTGAGCTGCCACATGTCAGGACTCTAGGGCTGGGAGGGAAAGGACCCAGCAGAGCTCTAGAGCCCTATGGGCTCTGCCCACAAAGCTCTTGGCTGGGGCTGGAATTGCCCTGCTCTTGGGCTCAGATGCTCTACTTGAGCCAGAAGGAGACAGGGGTGTCTGATCAGGAAAATGAATCCTTGGCTGGCCACTTCAGGCCCTGCCTATGGTCCACACTCCTGATCCTGACTGACTGTGCCATGGTGGGCCCTGTGAGCTGCCCACAACAGCTGTCAGTCCTGAAGACAGCCAGGGCAGTGCCGGCCTGTTCCTGTGGCCAGCCAAGGTGGAGACAGGATGGGCTGCTTCTCTGCCGCTCGTAGATGCTCCTGCAGCTCAGCTCCCCTTCTGCAGCCTTGGTTCTACTCTGCCAGCAGCAGCAGCCTTCCTCTTGTGGCCAGTCGGGCTTGCCGTTTGGTGCCTCTCTGGGTTGCACAGAATCTACCAGAGGCAGGGAAGGACTCTGAGTTGGTACCTTCCTTCCAGGGGCTCAGCACAATAGCACAAGGGGACCCTGCAGACACTAAGAGCAGCTGCACCCAGCCCCACAACTCTGGTACCTGCCTGGGCCCTTCCACTGACACCTACGGCCAAGGCACAACATAGGCAAGATGGTTGGAACCACAATGAGACCTTGGCTGTGGAAAGAGCAGCAGCACTATTATGTCACTAAACCTCCTCTCACATAGGAGCCAGGATTACTGGGGCAGATACTGCTGATATTGGGGGGTTGGGCAATAAAGGACCCTGAACCAAAACCAACCCAGCTGCTCCAGAGCCCACCGAGCTTCTGTTACACAAGGGGACAGGAATCCTCACCCAGACAGCTCACAGCTTCGTAATTCTCCTGCATCACATCCCTGTAGAGGGCTCTCTGGCCCGGGTCCAGCAGAGCCCATTCCTCCTCAGAAAAATACACAGCCACCTCCTCGAAGCTCACTGGCTCCGCCACGGCCATTTCCTGTCCCTGGCTCTGCAGGCCAGGGGCTGAGCTGGAGACAGACATGGGTGTTCTGCAGCCTGGCAGGAGAAGGGTGGAGACATTTCAAAAGGGCTTTAACCTTTCCACACCCCAATTCTGTCCAGACTCTGTCGCTGGTGACACACATGCTGGACTCTGCAGTTCTGGGCAAACGCTGAGTCTAGATATTCCATAAACACCACACACGAGTTAGATCCGAAAGCCGTATTTATTTCTCTCAATACCTGGCTTCAGTTACATTACCTTGCCTGCAACAATGGAATTCAGTTCTCAGCACCCAGTGTTTCTGCTAACAAGCCACATATTCATCTGCCTGAACATGGACATAGGTTTAATTTAATTTGGGCTGCTGTATTTATAATCCTTAGTCTTCATGCATTGATTTGCAGCCCAAACTTTGGTTCTCTCATCTGACAGACTTTATAAACTCTCTCCACAACGGAGAGGAAGTGAGTTAATATGAGTATTCAGATACATATTATTAAACACGTGTGCTGAGCATTTGCAGGATAAAACCTTAACATTCACAGATTTATGGCATCAGAAGCTATCCTTAGCCATTCAGTCTGTCCCTCTGCTGCACAAGCAATTACACTTAGCCCAGCTACCCAGGCACAAAGTTTGTTCCCCCACAGCATGTTTTCTAGAAAGTTGTCCAGTGTTGATTTGAAGACATCAAGAGATGGAGAACCCACCAGTTCTTTGCTCATTTATTTCAGCAGCTAATCCTCTTACCCATCAAATATCTGTGCCTCCTCTAGCCTGAAATTCTCCGGCTGCAGCTTTCAGTTATTGACTCTCACTGAACTATATCCACTAGACCAGGTGTGGGCAATTCATTTTGATGGCGGGAGCGGAGGAGGAACTCAAGATTTTGGAAAGTGGTTGAGGCTGCACTCTTCCAAGACATTAAGCAAGAGATACAGGGTATAGGATGGACACTGGAAGAAGAAGGGAGTTTTGGGTGAGGGTTCGGGATGCAGGAGGGAAAGAGGGGTCTGGGAAGGACTTTGGGTGAAGGAGGCAGGTGTGATCTGGGGCACTGGATTAGCCAACTACTCATGAGATATTTAAAGAAAAGTTAATTTAGAGAAGTGGCTGAGTGGGCAAATAAGGGGGTGAGGGTTTCTGACCATGAAGAGCTTCTTGCATACTTGAATACAGGAAGAGAACTAAGAGTTTGGGTATGTGAAGTGGGGCAGGAGTGGAGGAGGGGCAGAGAATTAGGAGGGGAAGGGAGAGTTTAGGGTGCCAGAGGCAAGCTTTGGCCAGGAGACTTACCTGAGTGACTCTGACCAGCAGCCAAGCACCTCTCTGAGGCAGGCAGGAGCCTGCCCAATCCTCGCAAAGGCTGCAGGGCCATGTGGGTGTGTGAATAACTATGACCCGGAGGGGAGAGGGCACAATGCTTCCTTTCTGGCCAGAAACCAGCCAATGAGAATGTCCTGGGGGTGGAAGCAGTGCCTGTAGCCTTCCTGCTTCACCTCCGGGCTCACCTTCGGTTTTAGTGGCTTGCAGGTGGGAAGTGGCAAGCACGGAACTAGCCCATTGCTCGCCAAGCATCAGTGTGCCAGATCCGATGGCCTGGCGAGCTAGATCCGGCCCATGGGCTGTATTTTGCCAAGGCCTGCACTAGACCGAAGAGCCCTTGGGGATCCAGCAATTTCTTACCATGAACAAACTGATACCGTGGAAGCCAGACAGTTCCCAGCTTTTCAGCCTATATATTGTTTGAAACCAACCCCGTATTGAAACTGACTGAGCAGTGAAATCTGAGCCTGAAGGTGCTGTCCATTGTGTGCTTTAACTTCACCCATTTAGCATCACACCTCATAGATCAGTGTTTCTCAGAGTGTCTGCAGGTCCCCATGCAGCACCCCTGGGGCTCCTCACTAATCAGTGGGTGAGATTTAGGGCTGTGCTCGCCATGGTCGCTGAGTCTGGTTGGTAACTTCAATGACAATCCCATGAAGATGTTTTCACAGGAATTTTCTCATCATTTAAAGAATTTCCACCAGCAAACTCACCTTGTCTGAAAGCTCCCAGGGATTTTCCTCTTGCTCTCTCCAGTGCAGAGGGCAGAGTGTCTAGTGGGGAAGGGATAAGAGAGGTGAGATTCCAGGCTCTCCTATTTATAACAATGTCCCCACGCTGAACTCTGCACTTCACTTGTATCAGAGACCAGACAGACACACACTCAAGTGTTTAGTATGAAAAGGTCTGAAACCTTCCGTGTCCTCTCTCGCTTGGGCACCTCCCAGCAATGGAGCCAACATCTCTGCAGCCTCATCCCCGCCCCAGGAGACACAAACTGAAAGTGAGATTTACTTTTCCCTCCTCATCCCCTCTCACCTGGTTTCTCTCAGTCACTTACCACCTCTTGTCATAACCTAGAGCTGCGCTGGGGGAAGACGTTGCCATGACATTAACTTTACCTATTTGGATCCCTTGACACCAAGGGGAGGCTCAGAATTTGCAAACCCCTGGCTCCATCTGCAAGCAGTTGGGTCTGTTTGCTCAGTGCCTCTAAGGAGAGCAGCATGATGGGGCCATCATTCTCTATGTGGGAATTGAGGCAGGGGAAGGTTGGCTTCAGAGGCCAGATTGAATAGTTTCTAATAGTTAAACAACTTTCCCCTACTCCATCCCTTCTAGGTACCTTTGAATTCCCTCAGAGTCTCCGACAGTGCAGTCGTTATCTGGGAGAAAGAATTGACTTGTTCTTCCAGGTCAGGGGAAATCTCTTCTGGCAGCTGGAACTGCCCCGTCTCACACCTGGACAGAAACAATTCCATGTGATTCTATTTCATTTACAGATAATAAGATTTGGCTAGGAAGTCTCAGCTCTAACTGGCCTGGAGTTATAATTCCTTGAATTCCCCCAGCCTGAGAGCAGGGGCAACACAGTCCATGGCTGTGCAACCTTCCTGAAAGGCCCCATTGCTGTTCTTCACCTCTGGCCCGGAAAGACCAACTGGGGACAAAAGTGGAATTGAGTCTCAATGGCCAATTTACTCTTTGGCCTCCAGGCGATGAGGACAGGATGTTCCCAGGTGAAGGGCTGCAGGAATCTGCCCACTAGGAACCAGACTGAGACACCAGCTTCTCCCTCCCCAGCTCCTTCCACACAGGTCTCTAAACAGCCCCCAGGTAGGACAGACTCTGGGTCCCTGCTGCCCTGGCCTAAATGTGCCCAGTGCCCCCAGTGACAGACCCATATTCCAGTCCTGAGGCAGCCAGTCCCCAGGGAGGTGACAGCTCTAGGAAATATCTGAAGTCAAACTGTGCCCCTGAATGGGGAATTCCAGAGTCTGCTGTGCAAGGGTGAGACCCTCAGAATTAAGTGAGTCAGAGACATTTCTATCCAACATCTGGCTGTAGAGCCCTGGGGAGATGTGGTGCCAACATCAGCTCCAAGCTCTTTCCCTGCGCTGTGCAGTATGACAGGAGTGCGAGACACCTACCTGCTCAAGCTGTTTCTTACGTCCTAGAGAAAAGAGACAGAAAAGAATCTCAGCTGCACTGGACACACACAGGGAAGGCAATTTGCAAATATGGAGAAGAGACGCCCTGACCTGGCCCCAGGGCCATAGATTCCGTGACCTAATGGGGCTTTGCCATCTCTAATAGCTCTGTGCCTGTGACTCTGCAAAGCACAAGAGTCACTCACATGGCAGCAATGCACACGCCGAGTTACACCCAGATCGGATGGCTGGACCCCAGCACTTGTGCCTGCATAGTGGGTCTCCCTAGCTGAGAAGTAGAAGTTATGAGGGGTGGGAGAGCTGTGAGGGGATGGGGTCAGGGCAAGAGGGGAGGGTTGAGGAGACAGGTGTCCAGTTTGGGACTGGAAGCCCCTGGCCCAACAGGCTCCTGGAGATGTCAGGCAGCGCCACTGGCCCAGGCTGTCGATCACCCAGTTTGCATCTCCACAGGCTCCCTACCAGCCCCTGTGCAGCCCGTGGGGAAGTCCCTGAGTCGGCATATCTGGCTCTTAGCATTGGAGCAACTGGGGGGTGGCGGGGAGATCAGCTGGGCTAGGGCAGGGCAAGAACCACTCTGGTGGGCAGCACAGTGAACAGGGTTGGCCACTGACCAGGCTCCCTAACTTTAATCCAAGCCCCTTCCCTTCTGCTCTCCCCTCCCCCCGCACCCAGTTCCTCCAGTGCCTGGCTGGAATGGCTGCCCCACTGCCAGCCCTGCTGCTTGGCATGGTGCAGTCATGGGGCCAAGGGCAGGGGAATCCTCAGGTGTGGAGAGCAGCTGGGAGCTGTATGGGGGACCTGGAGTGCAGGGGGCAGGAGAGAGGGATGGACCAGAGGATGTCTGGCTGGGGTGGAGTCACTGCTTCTCCCAGGATCCCTTCAATGTATTGTTCCCAGCATGGTATATCAATTGGGGGACATATTAATGTGGCTTGGGTTTTTGGGGTGGGGAGGAGGAGGTGTCTTTCAACTGTGTTTTCAACAACAGGGTTTCATGTTGATAAGCTGAATTTCAGAAAACTGAAGCGTCCCGGACAGCGATAACAACCGTGAATAAATTGTACCAACACACCAACATTGAGCCTGCCACTTGCAGAATCTAGTTTCATTTATAGATGTGGTACAAGAAGAATTAAATGACCCTTAAAAAAAGATGGACAGGCCCACTTTTGCCAGATGCTAAGCACTATAAATTAAAATTGAACACTCAGCAATTGGAGCAAAAATGGTGGAAGCAGAATGCAAGCAACAGTTCATTCGGCCATGCCAGAAAGGATGGAACTCTGTGTTCATGGCTGTGGAGAGAATTCAGTGCATACTGAATGAACAAGAAAGATCCATGAGAAATGTGTTCCCAGGACTCCAAATTTAGTATGCAAGAAGCAGTTCTTCGCGTTATGCTTTTCTTTTTGTTAAAACCCCGCTGATCATTCTGTATTTTTATTAACATTACGTATTGGCTGGTCAAAGGCTGAATCTAGCAGAGCTGGTTTTATTGGCAGAATATGCCATGGTTATGGGCCCATTGGTGAAAGCACTAAATATTATCCAAGCACAGATAAGTACACTAATGGAATGGAGTGCAGCTGCGTAAATCATACCAGCTTCAGGGGGTAGCAGAGATTTTTTTTTCAGATTATCCTGTACAGACTAACAGTCTGGTAGCACTTTATAGATTAACAAAACATATATGTGGTATCACGAGCTTTCGTGGGCACAGCCCACTTCTTCAGATGACTGGAGTTTTGAGTTTAGGCTGTGCAGAGCCAAATTAAATACATCTGTACAGCCTAAACTCAAAACTCCGGTCATCTGAAGTAGCGGGCTGTGCCCATGAAAACTCATGATACCATCCCTATGTTTTGTTGTCTATAAAGTGCTACCAGACCATTTGTTGTTTTTTTAAGTTTAAATTACACTTGATGGTTTCAAAACTGCAAAGGAACAAGATGCCCTCTTGAGGCCACTGGTAGATGGACTTCAGTGCACCATTCAGAAATGTTTTGGTGAAATAATTGAGGACCTGGAGCTAATAGCAACTGACATCTTGATGCCAAATATTAGGACCACTTGGAACAGGCAAGAAACTGCGATTAGAAAAGGTAAGACTGTCATTTTAGACAAATGAAACTACAAAGAAGCTTGATGGGTATTTGGCATCTTCAGGAGAGACCATGGAGCTGCTGCACTCTTTTTCTAGAATTAGGGAGCTGTGCACCAGGGCCAACAGACCTCTGTCTCCATCAGCTGCCTGTGAGAGATTCTTCCGTGTGATGGACTCATTTTTTCATAGACAAGCAAGGATTGGTCAATTTGAAAAAAGATGCTCCTATGATTGAACAAACATTTTGGACATGAATCATTACAATGGAAAAATGCACACCGTGAATGTGGACAAAATAAATACATTTCTGTAATCTGACTTGTATTTAATTTGGTCCCTCTTCATCTTTATAAATGAAGGCAGTGACTATCGTTAAATTCCATCATTGAAAAATGTATAGTATAGGTGTACATATAATATAGAATTATATTATAAGTGTTTATATAGCACGTGTTTGTGTGTGTGTGTGTGTGTTAGTGGTGACCTGCAAGAACTCGGGTGGTTAAGCATAGGGTTCCATAGGACAACTAATTTTTACTTTTGCATACTTAAGTACAATTAAGATAGGATACTTTTGTACTTTCACTGAAGTAGTTTTAGAGATTACTTTGATTTTTACTTACATTTGTTTCAAAGTAGCAGGACTTTGAGTTGCATTGCACAGAGTAGTTACAGTACAAGACATTACATTTACACAGAGCAAAACAATGAAAATGGGTTGCAGAGACGGGAGAGCAATTCTGTGAGTCCCGGGAATAAGACAAGAGAAAAGTGATGAGATTCTGTCCTGTCTTTAGCTCCCTTTTTACATTGCAAACACCTTTCAAATGCAGCGAGCACAAACATACACTCGAGTGGGCCGGGCGAAGTGCGGGGGGGTCTGCAGCCTCCTGAGCCTGCTCAGCGCCTCCCAGGTGAATAAGCGATTACAATAAATGTTGAAGCAAATAAAAAGGCCCCTTGCCAGGGCCACTCTCTGACTCGCGCCTCATCCCCTTGGGGAAGCTGCTTTAACCCCCCTGCCCCCCACTGGGGCTTTGCTCTCGGTGTTGCAGAGTTTACCTGGCGCCCCTCCCCCCACCAGACCTGAGTCTGCCCAGACCCCACCTAGCCCCGCCCCCCGCATCTGCCCCGCCCCGCCAAGTCCACGCGAAGCCGCGTCCCCCTCGGGACACTCACAGCGCGGGCAGAGAGACGGGCAAGGGCTGCGCCAGAACCGCTGCGCATGCGCAGTGCCCGGGCAGGAGCCCACAGTGGCACCACCTCTCAGGTGAGCATCCCCTTCCCCCCTCCGCGCGCCGCCCCGGGACCAACCAGACGCGCTGGGCAGAAGCCGGGACTGGCCCACGTGGGCATCTCTCGGCCCCGCCCCCGCAACAAAGGGCCGGTCCCAGCGCCCCGCGCGCACCCGCCGCAGCCTCCCCCGCCCGCGCAGCCCGTGGGGCCCAGAGCGAACCCTGCAACCCCAGCAGCGCGCCGCCCCGCCCACCTCGGGACACCCCCCCCGCTCCCAGCCCGGCAGTGAGGGAATCCCCCGTGTTGCTACACGCGCTGCAAAAGCCCCGCCCCACCTGCGAGCCGGCCCGGGCTCCGAGAAGCGGAAGTAGCCTCTGGCCGGGGCGTGGCCAAGCAGCGCCAGTCTGAGCTAAGCCCTGGCGCTGGAGTCTGATCAGGTCACGGACCTGCTGCGCATGCGCGGTCTGACGGGCCGCCCCATTCTACTCCGCCGCGGTCGGGTTTTCGGCGGGTCCCGCCCATCACTCCGCGCGCGGGCAGGGAAAGGGACCAGACTTCGCCGCGGTTACTGCGCATGCGCCGCGCTCCCTGAGCCGGGAGCCGTTGTGAGGGGCCGTTGGGGCCGTTACTCGCTGAGGGGCGGGGAGGCCGCATCCCGGCGTGAGGGAGCTGGGGGGGGCTGTGACCCGCCGTCCTGCGCTGCTGGTGGGTCCGGCGCTGGGTATCGGGGCGCGCCCGCTGGGAGGCAGGGAGGGCGGGTCCGGCTGGGCAATGGCCTCCCCCCCGCTGCGGTCGCCCCTCCCTCTCTCGGGCTGTTGGCGCTTCCTGATGCTCGCTGGCCTGGCGGGGTGGGGAGCTGGGTGGTGCCGGGCGCACAGCGGGGCTGTGAGGGGCTGCAGAGTGTGTGCGGGGATTTGAACACAGGGTGGGGAGGGGCCCTGGCCTGAGGGGCACAGCGATGGGGAGCGGTTCTGGCAGGGGCAGTTAGTGGGGGAGGCCCAATGGAGACCCTGCAGGGGGGGAGCGAAGCTTTTGGGGCTTTTTCGGTTTTTAATTTTTGATTTTCTTTGTCCTCAGTGCTGGTGCCTCACGCACCCACCCCCGGACCTGCCCCTCCATTGCTGAGCTCAAGAAAGTGACACGGCCTCGGTCACCCAGCCCAGAGGCAGCCATGGCTGCAGAGAGCCCTGTGGAAAGTGTCTGGGAGGAAGCGCCGCGTCCCATCTGTCTGGAGGATTTCACAGCCCCTGTCACTCTGGAGTGTGGGCACAATTTCTGCCAGGCCCGCCTCAGCCCTCAAGGCAGAGACACTGAGCAGCAGGGACCCCTCCGGCCCAACCGGCAGCTGGCAAACGTGGTGGAACTAGCCAAGCCGCTGAGTTTCCAGTCATCAAAGAGAGCAAGATGGGGCGGGGAGCACCAAGAGGCTCAGAAGCTGTTCTGTGAAGAGGATCAAACTCCCACCTCTGTGGCCTATGACAGATCCCAGGCTCACATGGTGGTGCCCTTACAGGAAGCTGCCCAGGAGTACAAGGTACAGAGTGGCTGTCCAGTCTGATGGGAAATAACATTGGGTTTTAATTACAGGCTAATTTCACTGACTGTTACCAGACACAGATGTGAACCAACCAGTGTAAAGCAGTGGTCTCCAGCCTTTTAAAGTATCACTTTTTGAATTTAAGTGCAATCCAGGATCTACCTCAAACCCAAATACCCTTGCCCCACCTCCTTTGTGACCCTTTTCCGAGGCCCCGCCTCTGCTCACTGCATCTCTTCTCCCTCCCCCATCCTTTCTCCCTTTCATCAGGCAGGGGCAGAGGTTGGGGTGTAGGAGGGGTTCACGCTCTGTAAGGGAGTTTGAGTTCAGGGGCTCAGGGTTAGAGAGAGGCTTGGGGTGCGGAGAGGTACATGACTAGGACAGGGATTCAGGATACAGGCTCCAGCTGCACACTGCTTACCACAGGTGGCTCCTCTGTGGTGGTGCAGTGGGGCTAAGGAAGGCTCACCCCTGCACCACTCTCAAAAGCAGCCTACAGACTCCCTCTGTTTGTGGAGATAGAATGCAGGGTGGAGAGAAACAGCTCCAAGGCAAAGTGCAGGAGATGTGCAGCAGGGAGAGGGGGCAGCTGAAATGCTGCACTTGATAGCCTCTTAGCCAAACCAGTCAAGATCACCTGTCAGAGGCTCCAAGATCTACCTGTAGATCCCGATCTGCTGGTTGGTGACCACTTCTGTAAAGCCTTCATGATCCAAGAGATGCTGTAAAAAGTAAATGTTCTGGCTTTGTGGCAACTTATGTCAAGTCTTTACAGATACCTGATGGGAAATGTTTCTCTGAGGCTCTAAATCCTGAAACCCGGCTCTCACTTTTGGCGGGAGGTGTTTGCACAAGGGAAGGTGTTAATAATCAGAGGTTTAGATTGCAGGAGCTACAGGCCACTCTGTCAGTGAGCTGCCTTGGGACTAGAGAAGAGAAGGTTACAAGCTGCTACTGACTGGATGAACAGGAATAATAATCTGTCATTTGCCTTATAGATCCATCAATGACATCTGGGCCCTGCACAATAACCAGCAGGAAAGTCCCTGCTCTGAGCAGGTCACAGTCCAGTTAGACAAACTGTGGAAAGGGAAGGTGGGGCAGCAAGTTGCTCATAGTCGCCAAACACATCAGGGATAGAGTTTGGTCCTGAACCCTGGTCCAATTGTTAGACTACACTGCTCCCTGTCCCTCAGCATCACTGAACAGTGATGAAGTGTGGCTGTTAGGAGAGAAAGATGCCTTGATAAAGCCCTGGGCTCAGCAGGAGAAGAGGTTTCCCACTGGGATGCTGAACTTCTGGGCTGCTCCGTGAGGGGTTAAACTCTGATGCAGCAGCTGGCACTAGATGAGGTTGCTGGGCTGGATGCTGTGTTCAAACTGGTTAACTGATGAGCTAATGTTTATCGGTGCCAATTACCGGTTAAACTCCCCACTGCCCCTGAAGTGCCCACTTGCCTCTGGCAGCTTACGTCAGTCTGCAGCTGCTGGGTGTTCCCATTGGCCAGCAGTTCTTGTGGCCACCCTGGCAGACCTCACAAGAGATCCCTGGCCCCAGGAGAGCCCATTTCCGCTACCAACCCTGCCTGTCAGCAGGTTAAAAAATACTGTCACTGATAAAATTGTAATCAGTTACTTGATTAGTATTGTTAACCACCTGCATCATTCTTTATGAAGGTGCCACCACTGATCTGTCCTCCACCCTCGCAGGTGTCCTGCTGCATCATGATCTCCTCCTGTGTATTTTCTATGGACAAAGCCATGTCAGGGCTGAGTCCCTACTGGACAGGGCAGAGCTCCACAAAACTGGGACTCTCTTAAAGGCAGAAAAATAGGCTCCCAACATCTAATGTGGTTTGCCCTCGTGCTTATTTCTGTTTCTCCAGGAAAATTTGGAGACTCATTTGAAGACTCTGAGGAGGAGAGAAAAGCTGCTGAGAAGGAGAACAACAGCAGAAGGAAAAGCCAGGAGTATCTGGTAAGTGCTTGTGGCTATGGACCAGCAGGGACTGGCAGTGGGAGAGCTGTGTTAGGAGGCAGACTCCTGTGTGGCCTTGGTGAGGTTGGGCTTGTTTGTGTTTCTCCTGGATCATGAATTGCTGGGTGAGATCCATGTGTAGAAAGGCCTTGAGCATCGTGTCAGTGCATGAGTTAATGTCCATTCTTTGTGGCTTTCCCAGACATCCTCCCAGGTGAGCTGAATGTGCCCCTGAAGGACTGTCTGCTCACTTGGTGCATTTATATGTTTGCTTCTTTTTCCTCCATGGGTATCTCTGTCAGGCTGGTGTTGAGTCCTGCCTCCTGGTGCTCTGGATATGAATTCCCAGAGCCCATGAATAACAAAAGATGCTGCCCATGACAGACATGGGAAGATCCCTTTCAGAGGACACGGGGCAAAGGAGATGCTGGAAGAGGCATCTGCCTAGTAATCACAAAGAGTCAAATGTTGCAAATTTTAGGGTTTTCTAAGAAATTCTCCCTACTGCGCACTCAGCTCCCCGTGAAAGGGCCGTGGGCTCCATCCATGCCCCTGACCAGCCCTTTCCCTGTTTTCACACAGAAATGGACCCAAGCCAAGAGGCAGATGATTGTGGCTGAGTTTCAGCAGCTGCTGCAGTTTCTGGAGGAACAAAAGCAGCGACTCCTAGCCCAGCTGGAGAAATTAGATGAGGCGATTGGGAGGTTCCAGATTGACACTGTCAGGAACCTCTCCGTGCAGATTTCCTGTATCAGCGAGGGATTGGGGAGCTGGAGGACATGTCAGAAGCCAGCAAGTGAATTCCTGCAGGTGAGACTGAGGACAAACATCCCAGCTCCTCACACAGCGAAGGGGCTCCTGAATCACAAGTGCTGGGTCCCAGTTGTCAGATCTCAGTGTAACACCTTGTGCATTGCTGCCACGTGAATGACTCTTGTGCTTTGTAGAGTTACAGGCACAGATCTATTAGAGATGGCAAAGCCCCATTCTCAGGATCCATGTTCCTGGGGTTAGGGCAGGGCCTCTTCCCATGTTTGCAAAATCCCTTCTGTGAAGTCCCCTGTGTGTGTCCAACGGGGCTGAGATTCTTTTCTGTGTCTTTTTTTCTAGGACATCAGAAGCACCCTGAGTAGGTACGTGGCTCTCACTCCCCTCACACTGCACAGAGCAGGGAAAAGGCTTGGAGCAGATGTTAGCACCACATGTCCCCAGAGCTCTACAGCCAGATGTTAGACATGAATATCTCTGATACATTTAATTCTGAGGGTCTTATCCTCGCACTTGAGACTCTGGAATTCCCCATTCAGGGCACAGTCTGACCTGAAGTGTTTCTTAGAGCTGTCACCTCCTTGGGGATTGGTTGCCACAGGACTGTGGGGTGGAACATGAGCCTGTCACTCCTGGGCACTGAGCACATTCAGCCCAGGACAGCAGGGATCAAGAGTCTGTCCCACTCGAGGGCTGTTTGGAGACCTGTGTGGAAGGAGCTGGGTTGAGGGGAGCTGGTGTCTCAGTGTAGTCCCTAGTGGACAGATTCCTTCAGCCCTTCACATGGGAACCTCCTGTCCCTCAGCTTCTGGAGGCCAAGGAGTGAGTTGGCCATGGAGACTCTATTCTCCTTTACTCCCCCAGCCAGTCTCCCCAGGCCAGAAGTGAAGAACTGAAATGGGATCTTTGAGGGGAAGGTTGCATGGCCATGGGATGTGTTGTCCCTGCTCTCAGGCTGGGAGAATTGGAGGAATTCTAACTCCAGGCCTGTTAGAGCTGAGACTTACTAGCCAGAACTTATCAGCAGTAAACGACATACAATCACATGGAATTGTTTCTGTCCAGGTGTGAGATGGGGCAATTCCACCTGCCAGAAGAGATTTCCCCCTGAACTAGAAGAACAAGTCAGAGGTTTCTCCCAGAAAACGATTGCTCTGTCAGAGACTCTGAGGGAGTTCAAAGGTACCTGGAAGGGATGGATGAGGGGAAAGCGGTTCAAGTATCTGAGACTATTGAATCTGGGCTCTGAAGCCAACCTTCCCCTGCCTCAATTCCCATGTGGAGAATGGCGGCCCCATCACTCTGCTCTCCTTAGAGGCACTGAGCGAACAGACCCAACTGCTTGCAGATAGAGCCAGGGGTTTGCAAACTCTGAACCTCCCATTCAGAGATCAAAATGGCTAAAGTTACTGTGAGGGCCACGTGTTCTGCCACCACAGCTCCAGGTTATGGTAAGAGGCAGTAAGTGAATGAGAAACCAAGTGGGAGGGTGAGGAGGGAAGAGTAAATCTCATTTACAGCTTGTCTCTCCTGGGACAGGTGTGAGGCTGCAGGGATGTTGGCTCCATTGCTGGGAGGTGCCAGTGAGAGGAAATGAAAGTTTCAGACTCTTTCATACTAAATACCTGAGTGTGTCTCTGATAGAATTGAAAGCAGAGTTCAGAGTGGGACATTGTTATAAATAGGAGAGCCTGGAATCTCACCTCTCTTATCCCTTCCCGACTAGACACTCTGCCCTCTGCACTGGAGAGAGCAAGAGGAAAATGCCTTGGAGCTTTCAGACAAGGTGAGTTTGCTGGTGGAAATTCTTTGTGATGTGAGAATTCCTGTGAAAACATCTTCATGTGATTGTCATTGGTGTTACTAACCAAACCCAGCAACCACGGTGCACACAGCCCGAAATCACCCAGTGATCAGTGAGGAGCCCCAGGGTGCTGCATGGGGACCTGTGGACATTTGGAGAAACACTGGTCTATAGGTTTGTGATGCTAAAGGGGTGAAGTTAAAGCACAAAACGGACGGCACCTTCAGGCTCAGATTTCACTGCTCAGTTTCAATATGGGGTTGGTTTCAAACAATAAATAGGTGCAAGGCTCTGTCACCCAAACTCCCTCCTAGACCACTCTATCTGTCCTGCATCCCAAACCGTTACCAGAAGCGTCCTCCTTCTCCCAATGCCCATCCCGGATCCTCCATTTCGTGCATTTGTCATGGAAGAGTGCAGCTCTCAGCCACTTTCTATTTGCTCCCCCATGAAAATTTGGCCCACCTCTTCGAATGGATACGGCTCAGTGAGAGCCAATAATTGAAAGCTGATGCCAGACTATTTCAGACAAGAAAAGAGGCACAAATGTTTGATAGGGAAGAGGATTAGCTGCTAAAACAAATGAACAAAGAACTGGTGGATTCTCCCATCTCTTGATGTCTTCAAATCACTGGGGACTTTCTAGAAAATACACTGTGGGAAACAGAGCTTTGTGCCTGGGTAACCGGACTAAGTGTAATGACTTGTGCCACTGAGGGTCAGACTGCATAACTGAGGATATCTTCTGATCCCATGAATCTTAAGATCTCATCCTGCAAACACTCAGCACAAGTGTTTAATAATAAGCACACGTATTTAATAATACCACCACCATTCAGATGCTTAACTTCACTGATTCTCTATTGTGGAAAGGGTTTATAACGTCTCTGTGAGATGAGAGCAAAGTTTGTGCTGCAAATCTGTAAATGAAGACTAAGGATTTTAAATACAGCAGCCTGCATTTAACCTATGTCCATGTTCAGGCAGATGAATATGTGGCTTGTTATCAGAAACACTGGGTGCTGAGAACTGGATCCCATTGTTGCAGACACAGTAATCTTGTAACTCAAGCCAGGTACGGAGAGAAATGAATATGGATTTGGGATCTAACTCCCATACGCTGTTAATGGAATATCTA
>JAFJHL010000330.1:5000-10000 GCA_019425775.1 Rafetus swinhoei | reverse complement strand
TTAAAGTTTGAGAATAGGTTGAGATCGTTTCGGCCCCAAGACCTCTAATCATTAGCTTTACCAGATGACCTGCTGGCCCAAACCCAGCGGCCGCCAGGTCGGCCCATAGGGATTCAGCGAGGGGTTGGCCTGCCCGCCGGGCCCGGCGGCGCCAGGTCAGCCAGCTACGGACCTCCACCAGGTTTCCTCTGGCTTCGCCCTGCCAGGCATAGTTCAGGTTGACCTGGATGCTCCACCTCCCGGCGGACCGGGCGAGGCGGGCGGTTGAGTGGGGAGTGGGGAGGATCGTCCCGCCCCCAACCACATGCCCCAGCGCCGGAGGCCGGTCCAACAGCCCGCCGCCGCCGCAGACCCGGGCACCCTGGCGTGGCCCTCCCGCCCGGCGCGCGATCGTGGCGCGTCCGCCCGGTTGCTCCATGCCCGGTACCACGCCTTCTCTTCATGGTTCCCTCGCGTGTGCCACCCAACTCCCGGGAGATCATGTTAAAGCCCCAACGGACACCACCTGAGGACTTCTCAGTGGAGGGGAGGGCAGCCGCCGCTATCAAGCCAATCCCTGAGGCGACTATTAAGCCTCGCACCACCACCGCCACCCCAGACCTGCTACCCCGAGTGCATTTAGCCTCCCCTGCCCGTGAGGCTTGCGTGGAGCAGTGCGAGCCAGGTCCCCGCGAGACGGCGCCACCAGGTCAACCAGCGTACCGGCAGACTGGGCTCAGACTGGGCGCCGGGAGCTGACCTGCTGGCCGGAGAGGCCGGAGGAGTCAGGTTACAGGAGGTCTAGGATGCCTCAGCCCCCTTGAGATGGGGCTGGGCTAAATCCCAGCCCTGGCTTAGGCTGGTTCCTCCATGATCCCAGACAGAAACAGACCCTCCCCAGCTGCTCAGACAGGTTGAGAGACCCGGTCTTGGAAGAGGCGGCCGGGCCACTCCTGGCGAGGGCCGCCCTGCCCGCCTGCTCCTCGGCGGCGGGGACCTCCACCCGAGAGTCACCCCCGCCGCTCGGGAGAGAAGAGACAAAGTCTTGGCGTGCCGAAGGCTGACTTTCAATAGATCGCGGCGAGGTAGCTGCTCTGCCTACGCCGCGAAACCTGACCCAGAATCAGGTCGTCTACGAATGATTGCGCAGTTCCCCACGAACATGCAGTGCGCCCAGCAGGTGAGCGGCTCCCTTCTGTCCACTCGCTGCATCGCTCCAGGCGACTGGCACAGGCCTGTCCTCTGGGTCGCACCCACCCCAGCCTTGATCTCTGGCCAGTGAATTCATACAATGATAGGAAGAGCCGACATCGGATCAAAAAGCGGCGTCGCTATGAGCGGCAGCATACAAGCCAGTTATCCCTGTGGATTCTGGCAGAGGGGAAAGGATCATAATCCCAGCGTGAGTAACGCTATGAGCGGCAGCCTCAAGCACATACACATGGTAACTTTCCTCCCGTCTGAGCAGGATTACTATTGCAGCAACACATCATCAGTAGAATTAAAACTAACCTGTCTCACGGCGGTCAACCCAGCTCACGTTCCCTATTGGTGGGTGAACAATCCAGCGCTTAGTGAGAAGTGTTGGAGCCCTTGCTGCTCCACAATGATAGGAAGGCCGACACCGAGGGATCAAAAAGCGACGTCGCTATGAGGCAACAGCGCCCGCTGGACCCCATGCCCTCACCTTCCTGAAGCCATTCCCGGAACAGGAATCCCGCTCCACAGGAATCTCTCTGGCCTCCTCTCCCCAGGGCTGAGCTGTGCGGAGGCCAGCCTCGTCCCTCAGCCTCTGCAGGGAGGTCTGCCTGCACCTCAGCCTGGAATTCAGCCGCTGGGGCGGAGGCCTCCCACTTATTCTACACCTCTCATGTCTCTTCACAGTGCCAGACTAGAGTCAAGCTCTGGGGACCCTGCCAGGAGTCCTTCCCTGGATCCAGGTTGCCAGCCCCTCGCTGCCTCTGGCTCTAAGTGAAAAAACGATAAAGTAGTGGATTTCACATTCAGGCCTCACTTATTCTACACCTCTCAGGTCATTCCCCGCCAGACTAGTCAAGCTCAAGTCGCGGGTCTTGGCCCCCATTTCTGCAGAGCACTGGGCAGAAATCACATCAGCGTCAACACCTTCAGGGTCAGCTGCGTGTGGGGTAGTATCCGGTCTGGGGCCACTATGTCAGATCGGGCCAGCGTCACCTCCGCCCCGTGTCCCAGAAACCCGTCACCTTCCTACCATCCACAGGAAGAGGCCAGCTCGCGTCCGTCGCCGCCGCCCCGAGAGAAGCGGCGCCTCGTCAACGCTGACTCGTTGCGTAACCCGCTTCAGCGCCCCAGCCCCTGCCTCTGGGGCAGCCTGCCCTTCCTCCAGCCCCAGCCAGTTAACCCTGGAAAGTCCCAGGTCATGGGACCTGGTGCACTGAGCCCTCTTGTGGCCTTTTTGCCCACAGCGATGGCAAGTTAGGCTTTGGGCTGTCTCTGTCCAGGCCCTGGCTGGTTCTCTGGGGCACAGACGACCTGTTCCTTGGGCTCGCCTCGTAGTTGACTCCCTCCGTCGCTCAGCCGACATCCGGTCTCTGTCACGATTCCCTTTCTCTCCGGGACTCCCGTTCACACCCGGACCGGCTCTCCGTGAACTCATCTGCCAGTCTCCCGGCCTCCTGGGAGTCTCTGGTCTTCGGTCCTTGAGCCACAGCCTCAATCTGGGTGGGCATGCTTCAGAACTGCTCCATCATGAACAGCAGGCAGCCCTCTGCAGTCTGGGCTCCGACTCCAGACACCCACTTGCGGCAGTATTGCGCCAGGCGGGAGGCCAGGTCCACATAGGTCTCCGTGGCTCCTTCTGCACCTCCCGGAACTTCTTCCTGTACATCTCGGGGTCAGCCCGAACTTGTGCAGCAGGGCCTCCTTGACTCGGTTGTAATCCCTGGCTGTAGGTCCTCCAGCTGATTGAGCACCCGGCAGCTTCCTGGTTCAGTGCGAGGATGAGCTCCTGAAGCCAGTCAGCTGGGGACCCGTTGCAGTCCACAGGCCCTCTCAAAGGAGGCTGAGGAACCCATCTACATCGCCCATGTCCTTCAATTGGGCCACCACGAGCGCCCAGTTCTGCTTACAAAAGTGGCCCACTAGGCACTGCATTCCACGCCGGCTCCATGTGGCTTCGAACTTCTTACTACATTTAAAGTTTGAGAATAGGTTGAGATCGTTCTCCGCTCTGCCATGGCCAGCTCATGCTGTCGCTGCTCTCTACGGTCCTGGACTTCCAATTCCTTCATCTGAGCTGGATTTCTAGCCGCAGCTCCGCGAGTTGGACCCAGGCTTGCAGTGCTCCCCTGGGAGGCAGTCCGGTCTCTTCGGCGGCCTCCAGCGCTCCGCCCCTCTCCGAGCCTGACACGCTCCCAGTGAGTCTGGCTGCTCCCCACGAGGACAGGATCCCAGCCCTGTGGCTGGTCATTCTCTTCCAGCCGGGCAATCAGCTGGGCCTTGGTTGCGCTCCGCACAGGCAAGCCCCTCTCTCTGCACAGCTTCACCAGCTCTGCCTTCAGGAGTTGGGTGTAGGCCATCTCCCGCTGGTCCCCTCGGTGCAGACTCACCAGTCTAGTGCTGCTGCGATTCTCAGGAACCGCTTGCTCTGTTTCCAGCACGCCTGGTTCCACGGCTCTTGCTTCTACTGCGCCTTGTCGCTCGCCGCTGGATGCTCCATCCACGGGGTGCAGTGCATCCACTCCTGACACCAGTGTGACGCGCGTTGGGGTCCCCTGACTCCTGCACCCCGTAATGGCAGACAGACTCCACCAGCCCGTAGAATGGAGAGTTTATTCCTTCTCAGGATACAGCACAGCACAGCACAGGGTTACAGGGCAGGTCTAGGATGCCTCAGCCCCCTTGAGATGGGGAGACTGGGCCCCTAAATCCCAGCCCTGGCAGGCTGGTTCCTCCATGATCCCAGACAGAAACTAAACTAACTCTCTTCCAGCCCTGCCCCCAGCCCAGGCAGCAATCCACCTTCCTTTGTCTCTCTCCTGGGGTAGCTGGTCAGACAGGTTGAGAGACCCTCTTTGGAAATGCGCCCGGCGGGGGGGCGGGAAATCGCCCGGCGGGCGGGGCCAGCATAGGAACTAGCCAGATACCCCCACTCGTCACAGGCGAGGATCCGTCGTCCCAGGCCGGCCGACCGAACCCGCCGGGTTGAATCCTCCGGGCGGACTGCGCGGACCCCACCCGTTTACCTCTTAACGGTTTCACGCCCTCTTGAACTCTCTCTTCAAAGTTCTTTTCAACTTTCCCTTACGGTACTTGTTGACTATCGGTCTCGTGCGGTATTGTATAGATGGAGTTTACCACCCGCTTTGGGCTGCATTCCCAAGCAACCCGACTCCGAGAAGACCCGGTCCCGGCGCGCCGGGGGCCGCTACCGGCCTCACACCGTCCACGGGCTGTGCCTCGATCAGAAGGACTTGGGCCCCCGAGAGCGGCACCGGGGAGAGTGGGTCTTCTGTACGCCACATTTCCCGCGCCCCACCGCGGGACGGGGATTCGGCGCTGGGCTCTTCCCTGTTCACTCGCCGTTACTGAGGGAATCCTGGTTAGTTTCTTTTCCTCCGCTGACTAATATGCTTAAATTCAGCGGGTCGCCACGTCTGATCTGAGGTCGCAGTCGGATGGGGACCCACGGGGAGGAAGGGTGGGAGAGCGCCGCCCACACCCGCCGCCCCACGACCCGCGCGAGCGCATCGGCCCGGAGAGCCCGATCCAGCGAGCTGGGAAAAACGGCCCAGCGCGAGAGAGCGCGGCGCACAGGCGAGGCGGGAACCCGGCAGCGGGCACCGCCATCACCGGGGAAGAGGCGGACCAAAAACCCGGCGGGCAGCCGTGTCGCCACAGACAGCCTCGGGGGGCAGGCCCGTCTCCCCTCGGGACCCGGGAGCCGGCACCCACGGCCGCCCCCCGGCGCCGCCCCGCACCGACCTCCCCCTCCTCCGCCTTCCGTCGGACGCCCGTAAGCGATTCGGCAGGGGTGGCGGAAG
>JAFJHL010000057.1:55000-57500 GCA_019425775.1 Rafetus swinhoei | reverse complement strand
CCCGGCGGGCGGCGTGTCGCCACAGACAGCCTCGAGGGGCAGGCCCGTCTCCCCTCGGGACCGAGCGGCACCACGGCCGCCCCCGGCGCCGCCCGCACCGACCTCCCCCTCCTCCGCCTTCCGTCGGAACGCCCGTAAGCGATTCGGCAGGGGTGGCGGAAGCGAGGCACGACGAAGCGGCGGCGCGCGGCGCGCCAGCGGCACCGCTCCTTCACACGGGGCGAGCTCCCGAAGCGGGCGCTCGGGGCATCGGGTCTGATCTTAGGGGGCGAAGGCGTTGGGGACAGCCACGGCCGGACGGCCCGGTGCCTCGACACCCCAGCCGCATCTCCGGCAGAGCTTGGCGGCGGGTTGCCTCGCTGCCCTCCAGCACCAGGAGGAGGAGGGCAGCCTCCGCGCCGCCACACCCGCGGAGCGATTGACCTTCAGCGGCGCTCAGACGGGCGTAGCCCGGGAGAACCGGGGCGCAAGTGCGTTCGAAGTGTCGATGATCAATGTGTCCTGCAATTCACATTAATTCGCAGCTAGCTGCGTTCTTCATCGGCCTTGCAGCCGGTGATCCACGCTAAGAGTTGTTGCGAGGTTTTGGGGTTCTTTCTCCCCCTCCGTGTTCGCCCTTCGCGCGCGCCCCCTTCTCCACGCACAGCACCGGTGGCGGCGGCAGGGAGGCGGGGACCTTGTCGCACCGGTCGGGTGCCGGCCTGCTGTCCCGAGAAGCGCCCAGGCGGTGGCGGGTCTCGCCGCGAGAGGAGGGCCCTCCGCGGGTCCTTCTTTCTCTCGCGGCCTAGGGCGCCAACCACCCGTCCTCGCCCCGGGGACGTCCTGCACGGCCGGACAGCCCTCCACGGTGCCGCCCTTCCTCACTTTACGGTCACCGGGAAAAGGTAAGCGCTTTTCTTGAGAAAAAACACGCTCGCACAAAACGCCAGGCGCTTGGCTCGGAAGGGCCAGTCGGCGAGCCCGCCGCCGCACACCGACCCGTCCCTTCGCCCTCCCCCCGGCGCCAGCGTGCGGGGGTGCAAAGTTCGGGCAGGCGTGGGTCGGGAGGGCAGGCGAAATGGCCTTTTGGCCCCCACACGCAGAGAGGGTGGCAGGGTAGCCCCTCTCCCTCCCGGGCTTCCCGAGGAGGCGGGCGCGATGCAGTGGGCAGCGCCGGGGAGAGGCGGGGATGGGCATCCTGAGATGCCTGGCGCCCCTACCCAGCGCCAGGCCCTCCGCGGCGCCCGTCCGCAGGCCGCCTCGGGCAGCGCAAGTCTTTGAACCTCCGCCTTCCCGGGCCCGCGGCCGCAGAGGCGCTAGGTACCTGGTCCCTGGGTTGAAACGTGTCCAAACCCTCTGGGGCCTCCCCGCTGCGCGCGACAGGCAGGCGGCGCGAAGAAGAGCCCGGCACCGCCAGCGGCTCCGCGGCGCCTCGGGCGTCCGTCCCAGAAGGCGTGCCATGGCGCGCCCGCCGCGGCGCGCCCTCTCCCAGGCATCGGGGTTTCCCTCCGTACCAGCGTGCCCGGGGCGGGCGGCGACTGGGCCACCCGCGGCAACCTTCTCCTCAGTCGCCATCCCTGCCGCCGCGGCTTGCAGCGGCGCTTACGCCCGCGGCGCCCGCCAGGCCGACACTCGGGTCCCAGCTTTGCCGTCCCCGCAACGCCGAGGTGGCGGCGTACCAGTCGGGAGGGCGGTCGCAGCGCCAGGCGGCGGGCCCAGCGTCAGAGGCGGCTCGAGTCAGCGAAAGGTGAAGGCACCAGGCGGCCCGGCAGCAGGCGGCAGCGTGGTGGAGACCCCCGCCCGCCTCCCATCCGTCGGCCTCGCCCGCCCGACCCGGCCGCCCGGGTGCTGGACAGAAAGCGGCGTGGAGGGCAGGCGCCCGGCCCTCCCGCGCCGGGAGCCCGCGCCGGGTTCCCATCCTGCGCACAGGGGCGTCCGAGCATCAGTGCTCACCCTGAGGGTGGGGTGGCTGCGCCGCCGTCGGGGCCGAGCCAGCCGTCGCAACCCGTTAATGATCCTTCCGCGGGTTCACCTCACGGAAACCTTATTCGACTTTTACTTCCTCTAGATAGTCAAGTTCGACCGTCTTCTCGGCGCTCCACCAGGGCGCGACCGACCCGGCAGGGCGATCCGAGGACCTCACTAAACCATCAATCGGTAGTAGCGGCGGGCGGTGTGTACAAAGGGCAGGGACTTAATCAGCGAGCTTATGACCGCGCACTGGGAATTCCTCGTTCATGGGAATAATTGCAATCCCGATCCCCATCACGAATGGGGTTCAGCGGGTTACCCGCACCTGTCGGCGTAGGGTAGACCTGCGCTGAGCCAGTCAGTGTAGCGCGTGCAGCCCGGACATCTAAGGGCATCACAGACCTGTTATTGCTCAATCTCGGGTGGCTGAGCCACTTGTCCCTCTAAGTTGGGCGCCGACCGCTCGAAGTCGCGTAACTATTAGCATGCCAGAGTCTCGTTCGTTATCGGAATTAACCAGACAAATCGCTCCACCAACTAAGAACGGCCA
>JAFJHL010000057.1:0-15000 GCA_019425775.1 Rafetus swinhoei | reverse complement strand
GCGGATCCCCTCGCCCCCTCCGAGTGTCGGGAGGACCGCCGCCGGACGGCCCGGCCCCGTCGGCGCATTTCCACCGAGGCGGTGCGCGCGACCGGCTCTGGGTCGGCTGGGAAGGCCGGCGGGCAGGTGGCTCGCTGCCTCACGGCAGAGTGTTACAGCCCCTGGGCAGCAGCCTTCGCGCGCATCCCGGGGCCGAGGATGACCCTGCCTCTGAGTTGCCCCAGGGGCGCGACCATCTGCCCGGCCATCGGCAGCGTTTCGGCGCGGCTGCGGAAACCCTTGAGGCTCTCAGCGGAAGGAGCTCCGTTAATATCCGTCACCCCGGTGCTGAGGCCTCTGGTGCTGCACTCTCTGTGGCACTGGAGCCCAGCACTGGGAGAGTATTACTACCCCTACCGTTGCCACCGATTCTCTGCCCTGCGGCGGCACCGCGTCCTGATGCCTCCTCCGCTGAGGCTTCTTGCTCTCCTCCTTCTCCTGCTCCCTGTTCCAACCCCCTCCCAACTGAGCTTCCACCCCTCTTCCTCCTCCCCGTCCTTGTCTTTTCCCCAATCCTTCACCTCTTCTTCCCCTACTCCCCTTCCTCGTCTCCCTCCTTTTCCTGATCCCTGCCTGAACTCTTTTCCTCCCCTTACTCTGTTACTGCCGCCCCTGGGGTTGCCACGTTTCCTCCAGGCGTTGGCCCCGGGAGGCGGTTTCGTTCTCCTGCTCCCAGCACATCTGAGGCCGGTCTCCCTCCGCCACTGTCCTCCCAGCAGGAACCTCGGACGCCCCGCATCCCGGTGTCGATGGGTCACGGGGCTCAGGGAGGGTCGGGCCCCAAGGCATTCGAGGCCTGAGGTCCTGACTCCAGATGCGCTGAAGGGCGAGATCGTGCTTTCTTGGAAGACATCCGTGGCTCCAAGAACAAGGTCGCTCTCGCCCTTCAGCGCTGGGGAGATTTTCATCTAATCCTACAAATAGTAAGGGCCCTCTTGGGGGGAGGAAAAGGGACCGAGCGGCGGAGGCCACGGCTTACCAGCGGGTCCGTAGCTTCCGCGACGCTCTGCTCGCTGAGCGCAGGCACGGTTTGCTGCAAGGCCCAATGGGGGTCGTTGGCACTCCTGCCGGCAAGAATCTTCCCCAGCCCTCTCGATGCCGCCGCTCATCTTTACCACTCTAAACACCGGGGCTGCGGGTCGGGTCTCCGTAGGTGTCAGGTACTCTCCTTCCTTCGGAAGGAGGTACTCTGTCGTATTCCTCCAGGAGACCCACGCGGCTCGGAAGCCAGCTAGCTGGCGGCTGGAGTGGGGACAGGGTTTATTTCAGCCACCTGTCGGCCCGTCAAGCCGGGTGGCTACCCTGTTCTCCCGAACCTGCAGCCCGAGGTGCTGGGACCGCCGAGGTCGTGCAGGGTCGCCTGCTGCATCTCCGGGTTCGGATAGAGGGCTGACACTAAATCTTGTCAACATCTCGCCCGTCGTCCGTCTCGGAGAGGCTTAGCTTCTATCAGCGGGCGTCTGCCTTCCTCGGCTCTTTGGATCCTGGCGAGTGCCTGGTTCTGGGCGGGGACTTCAATTGCACCCTCGAGGACCGGGACCGTGCGGGGCCCGAGAAGTGCCCGGCCGCGGGCGTCCTCAGGAGATAATAGACCACCACTCCTGGTGGGCGTCTGGCGTGACCTCCACCTGGGCGAGAAGCGGTATTTACCTACGTCCAGGTGGTGGGTCGTCGGTCTTTCCACTCCCGGTTGGACCGCATTTATCTGTCGTCATCATCTCTTACGGGCCCCTCCTCCAGCATCCGGCCGGCCCCATTCTCGGACCACCATTTAGTGGCCGTGAAGGCCTCTCTTTCTTCGGAGAGGCCGGGGCGGCCTACTGGCATTTCAATAACAGCCTGCTGGAGGGCGTGGGCCGTGCGTCCTTCCGGGAGTTCTGGCTGGCCTGGCGCGGGTGGCGGTGCGCCTTTCCTCGGCACGGCGGTGGTGGGATGTGGGAAGGTGCGCGCGGCTCTTCTGCCGGGACTACACCGGGGCCAGCCGGCGGAGGGATGCGGCGATGGAGCAGTTGGGCAGGAGGTTTTAGAGCTAGAGGCGGCTGGCCACAAGCCCTGAGGATCCGCCCCTCGCGGGCGTGCCGGGAGAAGCGGGAGGAACTCCGGGCCCTCGAGGACCTTCGAGCCGGGGTGCCTTTGTTCGTTCTCGTATCCATCTCCTTCGGAGATGGATCGAAACTCCGCTTCTTCTATGCCCTGGAGAAAGAGGGGCTAAAAGACACATCGTCTGCCTTCTGGCAGAGGCGGCACCCCCTCACGGATCCGGTGGAGATGCGCGAGAGGGCTCGCGCCTTCTCGCCTCTCTCTTCTCCCGGATCCGACCCGGCGCCGGCGCCCGCAGGGTTCTCTGGAAACGAACTCCCGGCGGTCAGCGCGGGCGACCGGGACCGGCTAGAGCTGCCTCTCTCCTGGCTGAGTTCTGGAAGCCCTCCGCCTCATGCCCACCAATAAATCCCGGGCATGGGCGGGCTGACCGTGGAGTTCTACGCGTGTTCTGGGGCGTCCTCGGCCCGGACCTTGCTAAGCGTCTGGGCGAGTCCCTGGAGGCGGGGTCCTCCCTTTATCGTGCAGGCGAGCCGTGCTTGCCTTGCTGCCCAAGAAGGGGACCTCCGCGATCTGAGAATTGGCGTCCCGTCTCGCTCCTCAGCACGGACTATAAAATCGTTGCTAAAGCCATCTCCCTGAGACTCAAGTCCGTGCTGGCGGGCGTGGTCCATCAGACCAGACCTACACCGTCCGGGCGTACCATCTTGACAACCTTTACTTGGTCCGGGATCTCCTAGAGCTAGGGTGTAGGGGCGGTCTGTCGTTCGCCCTCCTGTCCTTGGATCAGGAGAAGGCGTTCGACCGGATGGACCACGGGTATCTCCTGGGCACTCTGCGGGCCTTCGGCGGGCCTCGCTTTGTGGGCTTTCTCCAGGTGCTGTACGCTTCCGCGGAGTGTTTGGTCAAGCTCAACTGGACCCTGACCGCACCGGTCAGCTTCGGGTGGGGAGTACGTCAAGGCTGCCCGCTGTCGGGCCAGCTGTATACTCTGGCCGAGCCCTTCCTCCGTCTTCTTCGCAAGAGGTTGGCGGGGTTGGTGCTCCGTGAGCCGGAGATGCGGCTGGTCCTGTCGGCGCCCGGCCGACGGCGTGCTCCTCGTGGTCAGGACCCGGGAGACCTGGAGCGGGTGGAGGCCTGCCAAGCTGTCTACTCGGCGGCCTCCTCCGCCCGGGTCAACTGGGTCAAGAGCTCTGGCCTGGTGGTAGGGGCCGGGTGGCAGGCGAGCTCCCTCCCGCCCGCGCTTCAGGCCATCAGGTGGAGCGCGGGTCCGCTGCTCTATCTCGGCGTTTTCTCTCTGCCACGCATCCTCTTCGCGGAGAACTGGCAAGGTTTAGAGTCCAGGGTGGCTGAGCGATTGCGGAGATGGACAGGACTGCTCGGTGCCTCTCCCTGCGTGGGAGGGTACTGGTGCTTAACCAACTAGTCCTGTCCATGCTCTGGCACCGTCTCAGCACCCTGGTCCCGCCCCGGGTTTCCTGGATCAGATCCAGCAGCTGCTACTGCGGTTCTTCTGGCCAGGACTGCATTGGGTCTCTGCAGGGTTCTCCATCTTCCCCTGGAGGAGGAGGGCAGGGCCTGGCGTGTTTGCGCCGCGCGGGTTCGTGTCCTCCGCCTCCAGGCCCTGCAGAGGCTCTTATTTGATGCAGGTAGTCCGGCGTGGAGCACACTGGCGCACACTTTCTTCGCCCGCGCTTCCGAGGGCTCCGATATGACCGGCAGCTCCTTTATTTGAGAGGTCTTCCGCGAGACCTCTCCGAGCTGCCGGCCTTCTACCAGGACCTCCTCCGGGCCTGGAAGCTGCTAGAGGCGACCAGGCCCTTGGGAGCCACCGTGGGGCAGACCTCCTCGCGGAGCCCCTGCTACACAATCCCCATCTCGTGTGCAGGCGGCGGAGTCCCCTCGTGCGCCAGAGGCTGGTCCTGGCAGAAGTCACAAGGATCGGAGATCTCCTGGACTACGACCGGGAGACTGGGTGGATCCCGCGGCGCTCGCCCAGCGCATGGGGCTCTCCACCCTCGTGCTCCCGGCGCGTGCTTCAGGAGGTGAAGGGCTTTGCCGCCCACCGCTCGGGTTTACCTCGACAAGGTCCTGCGAGAGGTGAACCCCGCCCGCCCCTCACCCCGGCCCGCCCGATCTATCCGTCGGCCTAAGCCCGCGTACCTCCCGACCGCCTCCCCTCGTCACCCGAGCCGGCTGCAGCGTTGCAGCCGGTCCCCTTCTGAACCGCGCCAAAGAGTCACCTGTACACGCTCGTGCTTCACACTCCACTTCCCACCCTTGTGTCCCACCCAGACACCAAGTGGCGGGACCTCCTACCACCAATGGAGGGTGGGAGGCCCGGTGGGACAGTCTCTATTCCACCTTGGTTCCACGGCCCACCGGGACATCTGCTGGAGAATTCTGCACGGAGCTGTGAGCACGGGCGTGTATTTGGCGTAGTTCACTCCCATTCCCGACACTTGCCCCTTCTGTGGCGAGAGAGGAGAACTTGGTGCATGTGTACCTCGAGTGCACCAGGCTACAGCCCCTCTTTCGGCTCCTCCAGAACCTTTTGTTGAGGTTCTGGCTGCACTCTCCCTCACCTATTAATTTATGCACACCCCATCCGAGGCCCCACAAAGTCGCGGGACCTCCTGGTCAACCTCCTCCTGGCTATCGCCAAGATGGTAATTTATAAGACCAGGGAGCAGAGGTTGGCCGAGGGAGGGGCCTGCGACTGTGGGGCCTATTTCCGTTCCTGCATCCGCTCACGTATCCGGGCAGAGTTCCACTGGGCGGCGTCCGCTGGCTCTCTCGAGACCTTCGAGGGGCAGTGGGCACTGTCAGGGTTCTCTGCTCGGTGTCCCCATCCGGTTCCCTTGTTTTAGCCCTTTGACCCTCACACCTGTCCTTGTTTTCCTTTTATTTGTCCCAAGTAATTACTTGGTTTCCTGGGCTCAGTGGACCCTCCCCATAGGCTGGGGAGGTCCTTTAGATGTGGACGGGCTAACGCCCGCCCACCTCCCCGGACTCCAATAGCACCCCTGCTCTGTCACAGTATATAACCTGTGGAATGTGTGTGAGTGTGAATGAGAAATACCCAGTGCAAGGCAGTTTAGGATCCGTGACCAAAAGGCCCTGCAAGCAGATAGAAAATAACTGAGAAGCGGCCAGAAAAATCTCTCTGGGCCAGTCCCAGGTTTCTGCTGTAATGTTACATTTTGTCTGTGAAAGAGTAAAGCCTCCTGCAGAGCCGAAGGGATCTCCCAAGGAACATCATGGTCAAGTCTGCGGGAAGCTGATGCCTGCCCAGCACTCCAGCCACCAGTGAAATCAAAAGTAATCTACACCACACTTGCAGCCTGCCTCCAAACTACCAGCATGAATGATGCGTGTGTGTATCACCTTACCTTTAAGAATTTGTACCAATAAACAACCCCAAAGCAATACTGCTCCAGCCCACCTTTGTCCGGGTTTGTTCCTCAGCAGGTCTGAGGAAGTGCAACACCCTGGAGGCCAATTATTTCTAAATAAGCACACTCCCCTATTTTGAAATAGCTATTTTGAAATGGCATTATTCCTCGTGAAATGAGTGTTTATTTTGAAATGCCATTTCAACATAAATGGGCTTGTTAGGGCACGTCTACACTACAGAGTTATTTCAAAATCACTCACATTTGAAATAAGGTGAGAGTCCAAAATAATAATGGGCTTGCTGTGTGGATTTAAGAGAATAAAGGAACAATTAGTCTCTGCTAAGACACACTTTGGTTCCAGAACATGGAAGGTAATTACAAAACAATACATTACTCAGATGGCAGCCTAAGTGAGTGGGTATTGAACCACAGCTGCAGATGCCCATGTTTGACTCTTGGGCTTTCCACACCAAAACCACAGACCTTGGCCACCTGAGATAAAGAAATAATTATCTTAGGGTACATCTACACTGCAGCGTTTTCGAATAATGGCCATTATTCCGGAAAAACAATACTTGTGTCCACACTGCAATTGCATTCTTTCAACAAAAGTCATAGAAAGAGGTTTACCACCATCGGAAAAAGCCCTCTGTTCTTTCAAGGAATAACGCCTTTTCCGAAAAAGCTTTTTGGAAAAGGCACGTGTGGGCCGAAGAGGGAGTTCTGTCGAAAAAGAAGCCTCCAGGAAATAACACAGGTGCCCTGCTGGCCACACACATCACAACTCTATAGTTCCTGTCTCCTGGCAGCTCTTAAAGTTTCAGGCACCTGGGACAAGGCTTGTGGCAGGAATCCGGCCCTGGGAACTGCACCTCACCATGCAGCTCACAGTGCCACACTTCTCCACACCCATGGCCCAGCCTCAAGCCCCCAAGAGCCCACTGGCCCTCCCAGGAGCATGCCCAGGGCTCCCAAGAGCCTGCCAGGGGCACAAAAGACAGACGCCATCCTGGTCTGGGGCGGAGATCCTGGCCCTCCTGGAAGTCTGGGGCGAAGAGGAGACCCTCCAGGATCTCCACTCAAGATGAAGGAATGTGGACATCTATGGCCAGATGGCCGAGGCCCTGGCCAATGAGGGGCCACCATCCCAGGAGGCTGGAGCAGGTCAGGAGCAAGGTAAAGGAGCTCCAGCAGGCTACACCAGGGCCAGGAGCACAGCTCTCACTCTGGGGCAGAGCGCCACTCCTGCCCCTACTTTAATGAGCTCCACTGCATCCTGGGGTCTGGGGCAGCCCCTTCCCTGCCTGGTCATGAACTTGGGGCTGGAGAGGCCCGTTGTCACCCTCCCGGGGGTCCCAGCCAAGGAGGAGGTGGATGACGATCAGCTGGAGGAGGAGGAAGAGACAGCCAGGCCCTGGGGTACCGGCTCCAGGCTAAGGGTGATGGTGCTTGCCGTCTCCCAGGCATCCTCCGAGGCCAGGAGGGATCATCAAGTGAGTGCTCTTAGCGCCTGCCTCCCCGTGTGTGAAAAACGGAGGGTCTGGGTGCGATCATTGCTCGGCCTTGTTGGCCTGGCCCTTGCGCTGCAGTCCGGTCACGTGGATGCATGTGCAGTGCCAGTCTTCACCACGCAGCCCAGGCGCAGCCCCGGGCTCCTGCTCACTGGCTCTGGGAGGCCACACACGTCTGACCCTGGTGGGGACACCCTCCCACCATCAGCCACTGCTGCAAGGAGGCTGGGGACAAGGGCACACTCGCCTGTATACATACTGAGGAGTGCTGCACATGGCACACAGGCATGCCTGCACTCAAGACACCACCCGGTCCCGGGACAGCACTGCCAGGCACAGGTGTGTGTGCGGCCCTGCTGGAAGTCCAGGATGCTCCAGGCCCCTTTCCTGCCCAAGGGATTCCCAGTGTGGCCAGACACTTCCCTTGCCTGCTTGTTCATGGGAGGTGGTGGAAAGCATGGTCCCCTAGGCACCTATTGGCCCCTGTGAGGCAGGGCCCGCTGTCCAGGCCACACATGGCCTTGCTCCCGGGACATCACCGTCCTGTGCCCCCAGGACTGTTGCTCGCAGCTCACAGAGGAGGGCAAGGCCTCAGGGACAGTGTCTGCATGGATGACTGACCGCCTCTCCCTCTTTATTCTCCCCAGCCAGACCAGCCGTGACTGAGGGGCGATCACCAGCAGGCAGCCAGCCCCCGACCCTGGGAGCTGTAGGTGTTGGAGGGTCCAAGAGGACCTTATGAGGAGCACGTGGCTGTCCCCTGGGACATGCAGCAGACCCTGTCCCAGAAGGTCCGGGATGATGCCCAAATCCGGACCCAAATGTGGACCGAGCTGGTGCAGCAGGGCTGCAACATGTGCGCCACCATCTGGAAGATGATTTCATACCCAGCTCCTGTCCCTGCTCCTGGCCCCGCTCCTGGCCCGCTCCCCTGCCATGCCTAACCCTAACCTGCCCCCTCCTCCCTATCCCCTGTTGTCCCCGGCCCCGCCACCCCGAGGTCCCGTGCATCGGAGGTGGAACATCCAGCTGCACCATGTGCCACTCTCAGCCCCAGCTCTGAGCCCCTCCTCCCTCCCCATCCAGGTTCTCAGCCCCCTCCTCCTTCCCCTATCCATGTTCTCAGGCACCCTCCTCCCCAGTTACTTTTATTATAAAAAAAGTAATACAGTTTCTGAACACAAAACTAGTTTTTATTGAGTGTACAGGGAAGGGGTTGTTGTGGGAAAGGCAGAGAGGACAAGGCACAGGCCCCTAGTGGGAGGCCCTGGGAGAGTTACTGGGGTCCTTGAGAAACTCTCCTCAGGGCCTCCCCGATGCACACCCCACCTGATGGGCCTGGCGGATGGCAGCTGTGCACGGCTTCTCAAGGCCCTTCCTCCCCACCGGCCTCTGCCCCCACCCCAGAAGGAAGGCCTCCCCTTGCTCTCCATGATGCTGTGGAGAACACAACAGTCTGAGACCACCTGGGGGATGTTGTGCTGCCCCACATCCAGGCAGGTCAGGAGGCACCTGAACCACACCTTCAAGCAGCCAAAGGTGCATTCGGACTGGATGTGGGCCCTGCTCAGGTGGGCATTGAAACGGTCCCTGCTCAGGTCCAGGTGGCTGGTGTAGGGCTTCATAAGCCACGGCATGAGGGGGTAGGCCACATCCCGCATGATGCACAGTGGCATCTGCATGTCCCCAACCCTGAAGTCACGTCGGGGAAGAATGTGCCAGCCTCCAGCTTCTGGTAGAGTCTGGAGTTTCTGAAAATGCGAGTGCTGTGCGCCTCCCAGACCACCCTACAAAAATGTCCATGAACTGTCTGCGGTGGTTGACCAGGGCCTGCAGGACCATCAGAAGCATCCCTTCCTGTTGATGTACTGGGCGGCCCGGATGGAGATGTGGGTTCCATCTATGGCTCCCCCGCAGCTGGAGAAGCCCAGGCAGCAAATCCAGCCACGATGGCATCCAGGTCTCCCAGGTGGATGACCCTGCGCAGCAGGACAGAGTTGATGGCCCTCACCACCTGCAGAAGGAGACAAACAAAACAGAGAATCCAAGGGGTGCCTGAGCCCTTGGGAGGTCCCTGCCCCACCACCACAAACACCCCAGGAGCCAGCCCCTATGAAGGCCACCCCCTTGCAGAGCTGTGTGAGGGGGACTGCAAAACCCCCAGAGATGGGACTTCCCACCCGCACCCCCAACCCCTCCATCCCTAGGGTCCCTTTCCAGTTCTCCCCCACTCCAGGGACTGCAGCCGAGTGCCTTACCTCCATGAGGAGGGCCCACAGTTGACTTTCCCATGCCAAACTGGTTGCCCACCGACTGGTAACTGTCTGGGCTGGTGAGCTTCCAGACAGCGATGGCAACCGCTTCTCCAGGTGGATGGCGGGTCGCATCTGGGTGTCACGTCGATGGAGGGCAGGGGCGAGCCAGGCACACAGCTCCATGAATGTCTCCTTCCTCATTAAGTTTTGGAGCCACTGCTGGTCGTCCCACCGCTCCATCACCAGCTGGTCCCACCAGTTGGAACTGGTGTCCAGCCTCCAGAACCTTCCCTCCACCGTGGGGGTGCAGTTGCAAGGGCCTTGCTCCGCACACAGGCAGAGGGTCTCAATGATGAGCTCTGTCAAGCTCATGCAGGGCCATGAAGGCAGCCTGCACAAAGTGCTGCAGAAACTGCAGCATGGCAGTGTGGGGCCATCGTGTGCCCAGAGGCAGCTCTGGCTCCATGGCAAGGAGTTTGCTCTGGTTGCCCTGCTTCAGGACACCACAGCACACAGTGCAAATGCTTTGCTGTCCCTTGGAGAGGCAGGCAAGCAAGCAGCAGAAGCTGAGAAACGGCTGTCCAGGGGGTCCCTTTAAGCACGCATCTCAGCCTCAGGCAGCAGCATCCGGAAGCAACTGCTGATAATGCCCTGCTTGAACTGGTTCTGGGTGGCCTTTAAATGCGAGAGCGTCCAATCTGTGGGCGCTATCTTTCCAAATAACATCGCTTTTCATTGCACTTTGTGTGTGTGGACACTCTATTTCAAAATAAAGCTTTTCCGGACGATCTCGTCCGGAAAAGCTTATTCTGAAAGACGCTATGCGGTGTAGATGTAGCCTTAGATAAGGCATGAGAGAGTATCTGTTTCCAGAGAGACATGATACCACCACACATTAACTGGGTCAGGATTTCACCACTTCAATGGGAGCTGTGCACATTTCATTTATTGGCTTAAAGTGAATGAGAGTTTTGCCACTGAAGTCAGTGAAATTTGGATTTCACCCAATGTATAATTCTTAAGTGGTATGTTTTAGGACATAAACTATCTAGCCTTAGGACATTTAGGGCTTCTCATTAGAGCTGGTCAAAAGTTTCAAAATTGTCAACAAAAAGGACATCTTTTGTACAACCTTTCAGCAATATTTCCTGTTTTTCCCCTCTAGCTCTACTTCTAATGGTCCTGCTGCAGCTCTCCCACAATGCCTATGTAAAGGGCTCATTACAGGGGATCTAAGAGGGGTTGGGATGAGGAAAGAATCCTTCCTCCACAAGTTAGGGTTTTGGTAGTGGAGCAGCAAAGCTTCCTAACTACACCTCCTGGGAAATGTATACCTGTGGATCCTGTGGCTGATGATAGGTCGGTTCCTGTATCATGTCCCAGACCACATGCACTGCAGTGAGAAGCACTGTGCATATGGAGGTGAATACTTTCCCCGTGGTTCACACTGAAACCACAGAGGTTCCCCTGTGTTGAAAGATTCCTTCACCCGTTTTAGAAGAGTGGCAGCCTATGGTCCTAAGTTAATGAATATTGTCGAAATGCTTCAGGATCCTTGGATGAGAGGCACTAGGGATTACAATTTAATATTGTAACTTCTATTATGGCAGACAAAGCCCACAGTAATACTCAAACACAGGTGTTGGGGGGAATAAATGCTGTTCTGATTGTTCCTCTTGTGAGATCACACATTAAATGACTTCATGCTACCAACAAAAATCTTTCCAAATATCCCTGTCCTTTCGCTCTTTTTGTTTTGTTAAACCTCTGGAGAAGGCATTTGATATATGATTTGTAGATACACTTTAATGGTCTGATCTTGCAGTCTTCAAATCAGGAAAAACTCCCATTGCTGTCAAAGCAACAGCTGAGTAAATTCAATGACTATCGTTGTGGGCTCAATCACTATGATGAGGACTAGCAGCCTACGCTGCTAGTCCAGTTGGTCTCAGGATCAATCCCTGACTGTCTCAGTGAACGATGCCTAACAGTTACAGATTTAAAAATAGGAAAACAAATGCTTGTAAATAAATGGGGGTTAGGGTATGAACTGAGTAATTTTTCAGAAAAGTTATAGAACAAAATGCAAACATACTTCCATGTAGTTGGTCACAATCTAATATGATAAAAATGTGCAAATTTTTGCACTGGTATCCTATGGCATTTTCCCAGTATTAAACTTTCTGATTTTCAGACAGCAGATAAAATAATGATATGGTCAATATGAAGGATGAACTTGCAAGTAAGGCACTGGAATGGGCTTTGGGAGAAATGGGTTCAGTTCCTGGCTCAATCAGATTTTCTATTTGACTTTGGGCACGTCATTAATTGCTCTGTGCCTGGGGTTCCTCTGTCTCAAAAGGTGGGTACCACTTTCTGACCTCAGAAGGGTGTTTTTAATCTTTGCAAGGATTCAAATCCTATAGTGATGAGGACTAGATAGATACACCCCAAAGGTATCCAGGAGCAATGCTGTAGCTTTGTGCATTTTCAACTCCAAGCTAAAGAATCTCAAATGCTGATTTTGAAAGTCCAGTTGAATACAGATCCAAAACAACTTTCCGCTTGAGACTTTCCTTGACTTCTTGAATATTTCCTTATAACGTTTAGCCCTCTGCCAATAATACCTGCTTTAGTGTCCTATTTATTCCAAAAGGGCACATGCATGACTGCCTTAAGCAATTTAGCTCTCTTTGCCTGCTTGTACATAATTTTTTTCAAACAATGAGCAGAAATATAGTACAATAAACTGCAATAGATTTAGTGGCCTTAGAAAGGGATACTACATCTTACTCAGCTGTGAGGTGTGGGCTGCTGAGGCAATTCAACCTTTTTATTTTTCTTGACAGCTAATACTAGCTTATGTTGCCATGAAAAACAGTGATTACTTCCTGACTTTTGTATCCGTTTTAATGTTGTACAGAAATACATATAAATATATATTTATCTGATGCCCAGTATTCATAGCACATGAAGGATATCAAAGAAGGAATAAAATCATATATCAGTGTACAAAATATTTATGTTGCTAAAATGGTCCTTTCTCCAGGACCCTGTTTTTAATCATAATTCGAAAGTGGTTGGGAGGGTTAGAAATAATCACTCTTTGGTATGTTTGAGATGAAAACACACCCTGCTTTTAAGGGCTAATTGGGTTTCATGTATGTGTGTGAGAGAGCGTGTGTGTAAATAAAATTTGCATGAGTTTATTTAAATGTAAAGCAAAATAAATATATTTATTTTCATTTTATTAAAGCACAGAATGGCTGCATTTTCAAAACCTGTAACCCTGTCAGAAAATATACCATGGTAATTTACTGTATTTCTCCCAGATTTTTTTAACAGAATTTATAATATTGTTCTATCTGGGTATTTTACTTTTCATTTATATTCCAAAATAAATTTTTCCTGTGTTTTATCTACATGAATTGTTTAGAGAGCTATCATCATTCATCATCATCAACAACCATGGGCTGAACGCCCGTTGGTGTCCGATGCCTCCTCACTATTTCCTTCCATCTTTCCCTGTCCAGTGCGGAGTGGCTTAGTTTCTGTAGACTAGCTCCGCACCAATCTACTATATGCAGACTCTTTATATCTATCTATCTATCATTCTGAATATGGGAGATAAGGAATCACCCCTACAGCAGAAGAGAAGCTTCGTACCCCAAGGCGGGAGGTCTGCTGCCGCCACTGCGAATAGGAAACGTAGGGTAGTGGTGGTCGAAGACTCTCTTATGAGAGGACAGAGGTGCCCATCTGTCGCCCTGACATGTCATCTCAGGAGGTATGCTGCCTGCCGGGGGCCTGTAGCTGAGACATTACGGAGGCATTGTCAAGGATTATCCGGCCCTCTGACTACTACCCCATGCTACTCATCCATGTGGGCACTAATGATACTGCCAGGTGTGACACTGAGTGGATCAAGAGTGACTACAGCTCTGGGAGTACGGGTGAAGGAATTTGGAGCGCAGGTGGTATTCTCCTCAGGCCGTCAAAGGTTGGGGCCCAGGCAGAGACAGGTGCATCCTGGAGGTGAATGCCTGGCTGCGAAGATGGTGTCACCAGGAGGGCTTTGGCTTCCTCGACCATGGGATGCTATTCCAGGAAGGACTGCTAAGCAGGGATGGGGTTCACCTTTGAGGAAGGGAAGACCGTATTTGGATACAGACTGGCTAACCTAGTGAGGAGGGCTTTAAACTAGGTTTGACGGGGCAGGTGACCAAAGCCCACGGGTAAGTGAAGAACATGGAGACCTGGGAGATGGGTCAGAAATGGGAGGAAGCATAGGCTATAATAGCAGAGATAAAGGAGGACAAGGCAGAACTGGGAGGCAAAATCAAATCTGTATCTTAGATGGCTGTATACAAATCAAGAAGTATGGGGAATAAGCAGGAAGAACTTGAAGTGCTAATAAACACACACAACTATGACACAGTTGGTATCAGAGACTTGATGGGATAATGCAAACAATTGGCATATTGGTATAGAAGGGTACAGCTTGTTCAGGAAGGATAGGCAGGGAAAAAGGAGGAGGTGTTGCCTTGTGTATTAAAAATGTACACACTTGGACTGAGGTGGAGATGGACGTAGGAGACAGATGCCATGAGAGTCTCTGGGTTAGGCTAAAAGGGGTGTGTCTAGACTTTTTCGGAAAAAATGGCCTTTTTCAAAAAACTTCCCCTGCGTCTAGACTGCTGCCGCATTGTTTTGAAAGTAAATCGAAAGAATGCGGCAGTTTTTTCGACATGGAAAACCTGCGTTTCTACGAAGAATAACGCCTTTGCATGCAATTGAATGGAAACTGCTTTTTGAAAGAGAGCATCCAGAGTGCCTGGGTTCTCTCTTTCAAAAGCAACTTGCTTTTTCGACGCGTACTGGTTGTAGTCTAGATGCTCTTTTTGAATGAGGTTTTTGAAAGTATCTTTGAAAAGCCTCTTTCGAAAGAAGGCTTACAGTCTAGATGTAGCCACTGGGTAAAAACAAGAGTGATGTCATGCTGAGGGTCTACTACAGACCACCTACCCAGGTAGAAGAGGTGGATGAGGCTTTTTTAAACAACTAACAAAATCATCCAAAGTGCAGGATTTGGTGGTGATGGGGACTTCAACTATCCAGACATAGTTTAAACATAACACAGCAGGGCACAGACTATCAATAAGTTCTTGGACTGCATTGGAGATAACTTTTATTTCAGAAGGTTGAAAAAGCTACTGGGGGAAGCTGTTCTAGATTTGATTTTAACAAATAGGGAGGAACTGGTTGAGAATTTGAAAGTGGAAGGCAGCTTGGGTGAAAGTGATCATGAAATCATAGAGTTCATGATTCTAAGGAATGGTAGAAGGAGAACAGCAAAATAGAGACAATGGGTTTTAGGTAGGCAGATTTTAGTAAGTCAGAGAGCTGGTAGGTAAGGTCCATGGGAAGCAAGACTAAGAGGAAAAACAACTGAAGAGAGTTGGCAGTTTTTTTAAAGGGACATTATTAAGGGCCCAAAAGCAAACTATTCCACTGCATGGGAGAGAGCATGTATGGCAGGATACCATATAAGATCTCCTGGTTGATCCAAGGTGATCTAAAAGGAGTTGTATAAAAAGTGGAAACTAGGACAAATTACAAAGGATGAATATAAGCAAACACCACAGGTATGCAGGGCAAGATTAGAAAGGCAAAGGCACAAAATGAGCTCAAATCTAGCTAGAGACATAAAGAGTAACAAGAAGGTGTTCTACAAGTATATTAGAAGCAAGAGGAAGA
>JAFJHL010000159.1:0-31999 GCA_019425775.1 Rafetus swinhoei | reverse complement strand
GACTGGAAGACAAGCTAACATAACGCCAATATTTAAAAAGGTCTCTAGAGGCGATCCTGGCAATTACAGACCGGTAAGTCTAACATCAGTACCGGGCAAATTAGTTGAAAATAGTAAAGAATAAAATTGTCAGATGCTTAGAAGAACATAATGTGTTGGGTAAAAGTCAACATGGTTTCTGTAAAGGGAAATCATGTCTTACTAATCTATTAGAGTTCTTTGAAGGGGTTAACAAACATGCGGACAAGGGGGATACAGTAGATATAGTATACTTAGATTTCCAGAAAGCCTTTGACAAGGTCCCTCACCAAAGGCTCTTGTGTAAATTAGGTTGTCATGGGATAAGAGGGAAGATCCTTTCATGGATTGAGAGCTGGTTAAAAGACAGGAAACAAAAGGTAGGTGTAGCGGGGTACATTTACCGCCACAGCTCCACCTGCCGTCGGTTCTGGGAATTAGCTCTGCTGGCAGGTGGCGGGATCCTTTTCAGGACACTGCCCTCCGGCAGTGCCCACCACAGTCTGAGTTCCCCCCTTCTGGGGGTGGGTTGTAGGCCAGTGGGCCTTCAGGAGGCGGTTCCTCCGCCTCCGGTACAGTGGGCGATACGCCTGTCCCACTGCGCTACCGTGCCTTAAAGTAATCCAAGTCAGTGAGTCTATTCCCGGGCTTACTTCAGGTCGGGGAGGCAATAGTTCGCGTGCCCGGCCTTGCTTCAGGTCCGGGCTGCAGGGGAAGAAGTTCACCGTATACTCAAGTCTCTTAGCTCACAGTTCTGGGCAGGGCAACAGTCCTAGTCCTGCCCCTTTAAAAGGTCGGGTGCAAGCCCAGGCCCTCGAGCAGGGCGGGGCGCCAAACCACCGGGTGCAAGCCCAGGCCCTCGAGCAGGGCGGGGCGCCAAACCACCGGGTGCAAGCCCAGGCCCTCGAGCAGGGCGGGGCAATAAACACAATAAGCTGAGCCCAGGCCCTGGTGTAGGGCGGGACAGCTAATCAAAATGGCAGCCCAGCCCTAGCTCAGGGCGGGGCAGCAAATGGTGGCCAGGCCCTAATGCAAGGCATGGCCACAAACAAACACAGTGAGTAGGCCCTAGCCCTGGAGCAGGGCGGGGCAACAAACACAATATGGCGGCCCAGCCCTAACTCAGGGCAGGGCAGCAAATGGCAGCCAGGCCCTGGTGCAAGGCGTGGCTGCAAACAAACACACAGGTTTGTAGAAGCTCCTACTTCAGGAGCTGGGCAGGTAGCGCACCTGCCGCAGTGGTGAGGGGGAGACTGCCACCCAGTAGGTGGGTGGCAGGGGGGGCGCAGGCCCACCCACTCCACTGCACCCCAGCCCAGGGGCCCTGAATGCAGCAGTGCAGCTGCTACTGGCTCAGCAGGGGCTCCAGCCCGCAACGTGCTGGCCTAGGGCTGCTCTCAGCCCGTGCTACCCCTGGGCCACTGCTCGTCTCCCCCTTCGCAGGTACCTGTACCTCCAGCAGGTCCGTCGGGGAGTCGAGGGTGGTGTCGTCCCAGCAGGGTCCGGGCAGCCCAATCCAGGCTTTAATGAGTTGGAGCTCTGCAGCGTCCCGCGGGCTCGTTGGGCCCCGGGGTTCAGGGCGGCATCGGGGTTCCAGCCAGTCCACTAGCTCTGGCAAGCCCTCAGGGTCCCCATCAGTCTGTAGGTCCTCTAGCTCGGACAGGAACTGAGGGTCTCCGGGTTTCCGCGGGCCTTGGGGCTCGAGCAGGACCTCTGGCTCAGGCAGGTCCTCAAACTCACCAGGCCCCAGCAGAGCCCCGGGTTCTTCTGGGTCAGAGGGTAGCTCTGCTGGCCGGCGTGGCCAGGCTTCAGCAGCCCTGGCAGGGAAGTCTTCACCGGCCCTGTAGAAGGCGGCTGTGGGAGGCCCAGGCCAGGTTTCAGCCTCCTCAGCCAGGAGCTCTGGCCAGGCCTCTGTCTCCCTGGGAGGCTGGGCCCTAACTGAGCTCCCAGCCAGGCTTTTATAGTCCTAGCCCCGCCCCTTGCCTTCTGGTCAGTGACTGGGCGATGCTAGGCTGCACCCAAAATGGCTTCGGAGGGGTATTTTCTCCTTCCGGTAGTGGGTGCCTCTCCCCCGCTCCACTGCAGAGAAGGAGGAGAGGGAGCAAGTGTAGGGGCTGCTCTCTTCCTTCTCCCCCTGCCCTGGTCCTGGTCCTGCTGCCTGCACCAGCCGGAGCCCGACCCACCAGCCACCCGCCTGCTGACACCCCAACGCTGCTGGGCTGCTCCCCCCGGACGACGACACTGCTGCTGCCTACCACCGCCACCAGCTGCTCCTGTTGCCTGAGAGGGGAGGGGGGGCCTGCCGGCCGTCCCCCCTCCCCTCCTTCGCTCCAGAGAAGGAGGAGGACCCCACCAGCACCCACCACCCGGAGGCCTTCCCCCGCTGACTGCTGCCTGCCCACTGCTGTGCTGCGCCCCGCTGAGGGGGAGAAGAGGAGATCACCATCTAGAACTGTGGAGGGGGTTTGTCTAAAAGACTGAGCTTTTTTCATCTGCTCTAGGGGTGGTGGTGAACTGAGCTGTTAAAAGGGGGGCTGGGGGAGAGGCTCAGTGCCCTCCCCAGTCCAGCTGCCCCCTTCGCCCGCTACCACCACCCCCAACGCCTCCACCGCCCTCACCACCTGGACTCTCTCTTCTCCCCGGTGGGGTTTGCTGCCCCGCCTCCACCTGGGACGTTGCTGCAGCGGTGGGCGAGGTCGAGCCCTCACAGCGCCGTGGGCGTGCTCCTTCCCCACCCCTTGACTTGGCCCTCCTCAGCTACATTTGGCTGGGGGCCACCTCACCCTGGTCACCCACCCTACCCCAGCAGCTTGTTTCTCCCCATTGCCTGTCCTTCCCTGCTAGCCTAGGTTGTTTTTCCCTCCCACCCCAAGGTTACTTACCCACCACACCCATTCCCAAAGTTTATTACTAGCCACGCCCTACCCCAGCCAGCCCAACTGTGTGTGTGCCCCGCCCCTCCTCCCAGCTGCTGTTTGGTTCCACTTTTTGTCCCCGCCCAGCTGTCTGCAAGCCCTTGAGCACTACCCAATCTGCCTTGTCCCCTGTCCCGAGCGCTTGTGCCCCATCCTCCCCTTTTAGTTAGTCCCCTGTTCACTGCACTTCCTTAACGGCCCCGCAGTTTTCCTATATACCCCAGTGCAGCCGGAGGAGCCGGCCCCGCCCTGCACCTGTTACCTTGCCCCTACCTGCCCTGCCAGCGCCTCCTCCTCTGCTTCCAGCCTTGCGGGAGGAGTGGTCGCTGGCTCCTCGGTGTCCCGCTTCGGTCCCGCCATTCCTGGTGCCCTCCTCCTGCAATAGTCAGCGGGAGGGAGTGGTTTCTCCCCGCCCAATCGTGCCCCCTTTTTCCCCTGTCCCTCCCCTCACAATAGCGCCCTCCTCCTCTGCCACAGTCACAGCAGGGAGGAGAGGCTGCTAAACGCCGCCCTTCCCTGAAACCTGTACCCTTCCTCTCTCCCCTTCCTCTCCCCTTACTGACGCCCTCCTCCCCTGCCTGTTGTTCGGTGGGGAGGAGCGGTTAATTCCTGCCCCTTCCACCCCCCCTGTGCCATCTGAGACCCCTTCCTCCCTTCATGATGGAGGAAGCCCTGCCCTGTTAGTCCCACGGTCCCCGCTGCCACCGGGCCCAAAGAATGCCGCGGCTGACCTCCCGACCCCTGGCCCGAGCTCCGCTGCCACGGCCGATGCTCCCTTACATCCGGGAGCGGCCCACCTCGGCCGGGAAAAAGGGCGGGGAAGAAAAAGGGCAAAGGCCCGGCCCCGAAGGCAAAGCTCCCACGGCCGAGGCCGCCCGCCCCTGTGGCCCCATTATCTGCCGCAGCCCTTCTTTCCTGCTGTTCCCACCAGCTCTGGGGTGATCTCACCACGGCCCCCAGAGCGCACGCCCAGGTGGCCGCTGCCGCCCCACCTGCCGTGTCATCTGCCCCGACTGCCGCCTCCAGCTGCTCCTGGTGGCCGGGCCCTTCCCACCATGACCAGGAGGCACGGCGTCCGCTGCTCGCGCCGCCGCCCCACGCCGAGACTCCACGTGGCGGGCGTTGGCGAGGGTGGTGGGGCTCGGCCGTGGTGGCGGCCTCCAAGATGTACGGCAAGGTAGTGTTCTTCCTTGCTCGAGGCCGCCCAGGAGGCGGTGGAGAGGGGCCTGGCGGTGGGGCGGCACGTGCCTCTCGAGCCATTGAGGACCTGGGCGCACGGGTGGTTCTTACCTCCGTCCCCGCCCTTCCTTCCTAATGCTGCCCTGTTGCCTTCCTCTCCACCCTGGGAAGCCCATCTCCGTCATCAGCCCTCTCCCGTTGGGCTGTAAGGACCCCGCCCTCCGCCACGCTTTATCATTCCGCCGGCAGGTGCAACTGCAAATGCGCGGGCGCGCGCGTGGCGGGTGGCGCTAGAGGGTCCTTTTGGTGCCCTACCAGGGGCCTCTACCGGGTCCACTATTCCACGGGTGAGGCCCGGTGCTTCCTCTGCCGGGCGATGGGGCACGCTCGGGAGGGACTGCCCCTTGGCCCGGTCGGGAGGCGTCCGCCCACCGGGCCCGGGAGGGCGCCGGCCCTACCACCGCCGGCCCCTGGTAGTCCGACTCTCCGCGCTGCCCTCCTCCAACCGACGGCTCGGCTCGGGCTGAGGCGCCTGGCGTGCCCGAGCGAGCAGGCGGGCCCCGCCTCCGCTCCATCCGCCTCTGCGGGGCCCGAGGAGGAGAGGGTGGCGCGGTCGCTGCCGGGCGAGGAGAGGGCACCCCAGGTGGAGGTTTCTTACCCTCTTCTCTCCTCCCTTGTCTCAACGCCCCGCAAAAACGAACTGCGCCCCTAGCCTTGCCCCTGGTGGCCAGCCTTCCACCTCCATCTCGGAGGCTGGACGCTGTCGGGGAGCGCAGAGCCCGCTGCTCGCGACTCAATCCCCTCCGACGAGGAGGGTGGAAGGCCCTCCGAAAGATCCCGAGGGGGGCCAGTGCTGCCGAGATCGCCCCCGACGAGCGTCAGCAGGAGGCGCCGGCCGAGGAAGCCGTGGCAGCGAGGGGGACGCTGTCGCCCCCCCTGCGGAGCCCATCCATGAGGAGGCCTCGGTGGAGCTCCTCGGCCCTGGTACCAACCGAGCCCCCGCTGTTACCGCCGAGGTGTTGCCGCCGGCGGCCGGGCGGGAAGGCTCCGGGGCCGAGGGGATGGAACTGAGCTCCATCTTTGAGGAGATCGAGGCCCTGGGTCTGACCCCGCTACCCAGGGGATGACGGCCCTCCGCCAGCGGGCTCGGTCTGGGCGGCGCCGCTGTGGCGCCGCCTCCTCCCCAATCCTAACCCTATGTCCCAAGTGGCCGACCCGCCCTCACATTCGGGCGCCTGGTACTACCACTGGCCCGGCCGACTCGGGCGCTGGAGCTGAAGCTGCCGAACCCTGTGGGCGGCGGCTGGTGCCGAGCGGCCGGGTCCCGGCTTGGGGCGCCTCTCCAGCAACCGAGGCGGGCGGTCATCTCCTTTCCGCTGGGGGCCCAGAGGAAGACCCCACTGCCGACGCCGTGGCAACAACTCCTCTTTTTCCATCTGAGCCCGAGGCCGGCGCTGGCCCCTTTCTGTTTCGGTCCTCGGTTCCCATTCGGGAGGAGCCACGGCCCGGTGGCACAAACAAGGGGGACCTTCCTAGACCCCGCCCCAATCTCTGGTTCCCTTTCCTGTCCCGATTCTTCCTCACCCTGCACGTGCCCTTGGCCCCGATCCTAACCTTTACGAACCCATTTCCAGCCCCGAATCCTCCCCGTCCGTGACCTCCTCCTACTATCACCGCCCCTTCCTCCCACCCTGTCCCACCGTCCGCCGCCGTGAGCCCGCCCCTTCCACGCCTACCGTGCCGCCTGTCCCACCCTCACCGCCCTCCCAAACCACCATTACTGCCACCCACGGGGCCGCCTGCTCCCGCTGACCGTGGGCGGCCCTCAGGGGTGGTATTTGTGTCCCCGGTCCCTAGCTCCCTAGGGGCTGCCTTGTTCCTCCGCCGCACCTTCTCGCCGGGCTGGGGCGGGCAGCGCGCGCCGCCGCTCTGGCGCCGCTGCTCGACCCCGGTTTGCCCGCCCGGTGGCCCGCGAGGTCTTCCGGGGGCCCAGACGGAGGAAACATCTAGTGTCCTCAGCGCTGGGGGCCGAGCTCCGCCAATTCCTCACGGATACGCGTGGGGCTAAAGGAAAGGTGGAGCTCGCCTTCAGCGCTGGGGGACTTTCATTCCATCTTGGGGCTACGAGGGCCCTCTTGCAGGAGGAGAGGGACCAAGGGCGGGACATCGCGCCTACCGGGCGGGCCCGCAAATTTCGTGACGCTCTCGCTTCGGGTCGGGCAGCGGCCTGTTGCGCGCCCGCGGAGGCCGACGATCACCCTGCCCGTGAGGATCCACCCCAGCCTCTCATCATGAATCACACCACCATCGCAACGCTTGAACGCCCGGGCTGTAGGGTGGGTCTCGCAGGAGCCGGGTGCTCTCCTTCCTTCGGGAGGGAGGGTACTCGGTGGTTTTCCTGCAGGAGACCCACACGACTCCAGCCGCCGAGGCTGGCTGGCGGCTGGAGTGGGGACGGGTGTATTTTAGCCACCTCGGCACTCGCCGGCCGGGTGGCCACCCTGTTCTCCCCTACCCTACGGCCCGAGGTGCTGGGGACCGCCGAGGTTGTCCCGGCCGCTTGTTGTGACGTCCGGGCTCGCGGAGGGGCTGACGCTGAACTTGGTCAACGCCTCACGCCCAACGCTGGCCCGACCAGGTCATCTTTTACCGGCAGGCGGCCACCTTCCTCGGCACTCTGGATCCTCGCGAGTGTCTGGTCCTGGGCGGACTTTAACACCACCTCGATGACCGGGACCGTAGGACGCGAACTGCCAGGCCGCAGCAGGCGCCCTCAGGAGATCGTGGACGACCACTCCTGGTGGACGCCTGGCGAGACCACCACCCGGACGACAATACCACCTTCACCTACGTCCGGTGGAGGACGATCGGTCGAGCCACTCCCGGTTGGATCGCTTTACCTTTCCCGCTTCCATCTGGCACGAGCCCACTCTCCAGCATTCGGCCGCCCCGCTCACGGACCACCATTTGCGTGGAAAGCCTCCTTAGTTCGGAGAGGCTGGGGCCGCCTACTGGCACTTCAATAATAGCTTGCTGGAGGACGTGGGCTTCGTGGCATCCTTCCGGAGTTCTGGCTGGCCTGGCGGGGCAGCGCCCGCCTTCTCGGCGCGCGATGGTGGGACGGGGAAGGTGCGCGCTCGCTCTTCTGCCGCGATGCTCCCGGGCGCCAGCCGCGGAGGGATGCGCGATAGAGCAGCTGGAACGGGAGGTCTTGAAGCTTGAGGGGCGCCTGGCTTCCGCCCGAGGATCCACTCCTCCGCGAGGCGTGCCGGGAGAAGCGGGAGGAGCCCGGGCCCTGGAAGATCACAGGCCCGGGCGCTGTTCGATCTCGCATCCATCTCCTTCGAGATGGATCATGCTCCCGCTTCTTCTATGCCCTGGAGAAAAGGAGGGGGTGAAAGCACGCCACCTGCCTTTGGCGGAGGACGGCACTCTCACGGATCCGCGGAGATGCGTGGAAGGGCCAGGGCCTTCTACGCCAGCTTGTTCTCCCGGATCCGACCGGCCGACGCCTGCAAGGTGCTCTGACCGAGCTCCCGACGGTCAGCGCTGGCGACCGAGACCGGCTGAGACGCCTCACTCTGGCCGAAGTTCTCGAAGCCCTCCGCCTCATGCCCAACAATAAAACCCCGGCATGGACGGGCTGACCGTGGAGTTTTACCGCGTGTTCTGGGACGCCCTCGCCCAGACCTCGCCACAGTCTGGGCCGAAGTCTGAGAGCGGGTCCTCCCTTCAGTCAGGCAGGCGAGCGTGCTCGCTTTGCTACCAAGAAGGGGACCTCCGCGACCTTCGGAATTGGCGCCCCGCCTCGCCTCCTCAGCACGGACTATAAGGTCGTAGCAAAAGCCATCTCGCTGCGACTGCGGTCCGTGCTGGCGGACGTGATCCATCCCGACCAGACCTACACCGCCCCGGCCGTAGCATCTTCGATAATCTGTATTTGGTCCGGGATCTCTTGGAGCTCGGGTGTAGGACGGCATGTCGCTCGCCTCCTGTCCCTGGACCAGGAGAAGGCGTCGACAGGATGGATCACGGTATCTCCTGGGCACCCTGCAGGCCTTCGGGCCCCGCTTTCGTGGGTTTTCTCCGGTGCTGTACGCTCGCGGAGTGTTTGGTCAGGCTCAACTGACCCTGACCGAGCCGGTCAGCTTCGGGCGGGGGTACGCCAGGTGTCCGCTGTCGGGCCAGCTGTACGCTCTGGCGATCGAGCCCTTCCTCTGTCTCCTCCGTAGGAGGCTGACGGGTTGGTGTTGCGGAGCCGGAGCTGCGGTTGGTCCTGTCGGCGACGCCGATGACGCGTGCTCCTCGTGGTCCAGGACCCGGCGACCTGCGCGGTGGAGGCCTGCCAAGCCGTCTACTCGGCGCCTCTCCGCCCGGGTCAACTGGGTCAAGAGCTCTGGCCTGGTGGTCGGGGACGGGTGGCGGCCGGCTCTCCCACCCGCGCTTCAGGCCATCAGGTGGAGGCGGGTCCGCTGCTCTATCTGGGCGTCTATTTATCCGCCACGCATCCCTCTCCGCCGGAAAACTGGCAGGGTTTGGAGGCCAGGGTGGCTGAGCGGCCGCGGAGATGGACAGGACTGCTCCGGTGTCTCTCCCTTCGAGGAGGGCGCTGGTGTTAAATCAGCTGGTCCTGTCCATGCTCTGGCACCGGCTCAACACCCTGCGCCTCGCCCCGAGGTCCTGGCCAAGCTCCAGAGGACAGCCCTGGAGTTCTTTTGGCCAGGACTGCACTGGGTCTCTGCAGGGGTCCTGTCTCTCCCCTGGAGGAGGGGGCCAGGGCCTGGTCTGACGCAGCCAGGTCCGACCTTCCGCCTCCAGGCCCTGCAGAGACTCCTCTTAGTGCAGGTAGTCCGGCATGGAGCATTTTGGGTGCGCCTTCCTCCGCCGCCTTCGAGGGCTCCGACACGACCGGCAGCTCTTTTTATCCACCGAGGGGCCTTCCGCGAGACCTCTCAGAGCTGCCGGAATTTACCAGGAACTCCTCCAGACCTGGAAGCTGTTTTCGGCGACCAGGTCCGTTTTTGGCCGCCGAGGAGCAGACCTCTCGCGGAGCCCCTGCTCCACAATCCAGCCTTGTGCGTGCAGGTGGCGGAGTCTCGCGTGCGCCGGAGGTTGATCCTGGCAGAAACCACCAAACTCGGAGACCTCCTGACTACGACAGGAGGGACTGTGACCTCGAAGGCCGCCGGCGCATGGGGCTCTCCACCCTTTGGACCCCTGCGCCTACTCCAGGAGGTGGAGGCGGCTTTGTCGCGCCCGCCTCGACCTCCTACAGAGAGCCCTGCGAGAGGGTACGCCCGCCTCCCTTCCTGCAAGCCTCCGTCCCTTTATTGGGCCCTGTTCCGCGGGCCCTCCGGCCTCCCATCCCTGGATTCCCAGCCGGCTGCAGAACCTGCAGCCGGTTTGTTTCAACCGCGCCTAGGGAACATCTGTACACGCCGTGCTCCATACCTTGCATTTCCCCACCTCGTGTCCCGCCCCGATACTAAGTGGCGGGACTATTTAAGATCCGTTGAGGGTGGGAGACCCCGATGGGCCAGTGTGTATTCCACCTTAGTCCCACGGCCCATCGGGATATTAGCTTGGCGGCTCCTTCACGGAGCCGTGAGCACGGGCGTGTACCTGGCGCGTTCACCCCATCCCGAAGCCTGTCCTTTGCGGCGTGAGGGAAAACCTGGCGACGATACCTCGAGTGCGCCAGGTTGCAGCCCCTATTCTGCTCCTCCAGAACCTCTTATTGAGGTTCTGGCTGCACTTTTCCTCACCTTTCATCTACGCACACCCAACTCCGTGGCCCCACGAAGTCGCGAGACCTCTCGCCAACCTCCTCCTGGCCTTAGCGAAAGCTGCCATCTATGACACCAGGCGGAGGATGCTGGACGAGGGGTTCTCTGCGACTGTGGGGCCTACTGCGTTCCTCCCTCGTGTCACGTATCCGGCAGAGTTCCTCTGGGCGCGCCACTGGCTCCATCGATAGCTTTGAGGGGCAGTGGGCGCTGTCCGGGTTCTCTGCTCGGTGTCCCCGCTTGGTTCCCTTTATTTTAAACCTGTGACCCGCACTCCTGATCCGCTTTGTCATTATTTGTCCCCGAGATCAGTTGGCCATGGGTCCAGTCGTCCCTCCCGTAAGGCTGGGAGGGGCTTTTAGAACGTGGGCGGGGCTTCGCCGCCCACATTCTCATGGTTTCAAATAGACCCGCCCACTGCAGAGAAGGAGGAGAGGAGCAGGGCTGCCTTCTCCTTCTCCCCTCCCTGGTCCTGGTCCTGCTGCCTGCACCAGCCGAGCCCTCCCACCCCCCACCCACCAGCCACCCGCCTGCTGACACCCCAACGCTGCTGGGCTGCTCCCCCCGGACGACGACACTGCTGCTGCCTACCACCGCCACCAGCTGCTCCTGTTGCCTGAGAGGGGGGGGGGCCTGCCGGCCGTCCCCCCTCCCCTCCTTCGCTCCAGAGAAGGAGGAGGACCCCACCAGCACCCACCACCCGGAGGCCTTCCCCCGCTGACTGCTGCCTGCCCACTGCTGTGCTGCGCCCCGCTGAGGGGGAGAAGAGGAGATCACCATCTAGAACTGTGGAGGGGGTTTGTCTAAAAGACTGAGCTTTTTTCATCTGCTCTAGGGGTGGTGGTGAACTGAGCTGTTAAAAGGGGGGCTGGGGGAGAGGCTCAGTGCCCTCCCCTAGTCCAGCTGCCCCCTTCGCCCGCTACCACCACCCCAACGCCCCTCCACCGCCCCTCACCACCTGGACTCTCTTCTCCCCGGTGGGTTTGCTGCCCCGCCTCCACCTGGGACGTTGCTGCAGCGGTGGGCGAGGTCGAGCCCTCACAGCGCTCGTGGGCGTGCTCCTTCCCCACCCCTTGACTTGGCCCTCCTCAGCTACATTTGGCTGGGGGCCACCTCACCCTGGTCACCCACCCTACCCCAGCAGCTTGTTTCCTCCCCATTGCCTGTCCTTCCCTGCTAGCCTAGGTTGTTTTTCCTCCCACCCCAAGGTTACTTACCCACCACACCCATTCCCAAAGTTTATTACTAGCCACGCCCTACCCCAGCCAGCCCAACTGTGTGTGTGCCCTGCCCCTCCTCCCAGCTGCTGTTTGGTTCCACTTTTGTCCTTTCCCCGCCCAGCTGTCTGCAAGCCTCTGAGCACTACCCAATCTGCCTTGTCCCCTGTCCCGAGCGCTTGTGCCCCATCCTCCCCTTTTAGTTAGTCCTCTGTTCACTGCACTTCCTTAACGGCCCCGCAGTTTTCCCTATATACCCCAGTGCAGCCGGAGGAGCCGGCCCCGCCCTGCACCTGTTACCTTGCCCCCACCTGCCCTGCCAGCGCCTCCTCCTCTGCTTCCAGCCTTGCGGGAGGAGTGGTCGCTGGCTCCTCGGTGTCCTGCTTCGGTCCCGCCATTCCTGGTGCCCTCCTCCTGCAATAGTCAGCGGGAGGGAGTGGTTTCCTCCCCGCCCAATCGTGCCCCTTTCCCCTGTCCCTCCCCTCACAATAGCGCCCTCCTCCTCTGCCACAGTCACAGCAGGGAGGAGAGGCTGCAAACGCCGCCTCTTCCCTGAAACCTGTACCCTTCCTCTCTCCCCTTCCTCTCCCCTTACTGACGCCCTCCTCCTGCCTGTTGTTCGGTGGGGAGGAGCGGTTAATTCCTGCCCCTTCCACCCCTGTGCCATCTGAGACCCCTTCCTCCTTCATGATGGAGGAAGCCCTGCCCCTGTTAGTCCCACGGTCCCCGCTGCCACCGGGCCCAAAGAATGCCGCTGACCTCCCGACCCTGGCCCGAGCTCCGCCGCTGCCACGGCCGATGCTCCTTACATCCGGAGCGGCCTCCACCTCGGCCGGGAAAAAGGGCGGGGGAAGAAAAGGGCAAAGGCCCGGCCCCGGGCTAAAGCTCCCACGGCCGAGGCCGCCCCGCCCCTGTGGCCCCATTATCTGCCGCAGCCCCTTCTTTCCTGCTGTTCCCCACCAGCTCTGGGGTGATCTCACCACGGCCCCAGAGCGCACGCCCAGGTGGCCGCTGCCGCCCCACCTGCCGGGTCATCTGCCCCGACTGCCGCCTCCAGCTCGCTCCTGGTGGCCGGGCCCTTTCCCACCATGACCAGGAGGCACGGCGTCCGCTGCCTCCTGGTCGCCGCCGCCCACGCCGAGACTCCACGTGGCGGGCGTTGGCGAGGTGGTGGGGCTCGGCCGTGGTGGCGGCCTCAAGATGTACGGCAAGGTAGTGTTCTTCCTTGCTCGAGGCCGCCCAGGAGGCGGTGGAGAGGGCCTGGCGGTGGGGGGCGGCACGTGCCTCTCGAGCCATTGAGGACCTGGGCGACGGGTGGTTCTTACCTCCGCCCCGCCTCTTCCTTCCTAATGCTGCCCTGTTGCCTTCCCTCTCCACCCTGGGGAAGCCCATCTCCGCTATCAGCCCTCTCCTGGGCTGTAAGGACCCCGCCTCCGCCACGCTTTATCATTCCGCCGCAGGTGCAACTGCAAATGCGCCGGGCGCGCGTGGCGGGTGGCGCTAGAGGGGTCCTTGGTGCCCTACCAGGGGCCTCTACCGGGTCCACTATTCCACGGGTGAGGCCCGTGCTTCCTCTGCCGGGCGATGGGGCACGCTCGAGGACTGCCCCTTGGCCCGGCCGGGAGGCGTCCGCCCACCGGGCCCGGGAGGGCGCCGCCCTACCACCGCCGGCCCTGGTAGTCCGACCTCCGCGGCTGCCCTCCTCCAACCGACGGCTCGGCTCGGGCTGGAGGCGCCTGGCGTGCCCGAAGCGAGCAGGCGGGCCCCGCCTCCGCTCCATCCGCCTCTGCGGGCCCGAGGAGGAGAGGGTGGCGCGGTCGCTGCCGGGCGAGGGAGAGGGCACCCCAGGTGGAGGTTTCTTTACCCTCTTCTCTCCTCCCTTGTCTCAACGCCCGCAAAAACGAACTGCGCCTAGCCTTGCCCCTGGTGGCCAGCCTTCCACCTCCATCTCGGAGGCTGGACGCTGCCGGGAAAGCGCAGAGCCCGCTGTCATGACTCAATCCTCCGACGAGGAGGGTGGGAAGGCCCTCCGAAAGATCCCGAGGGGGCCAGTGCTGCCGAGATCGCCCCGACGAGCGCCAGCAGGAGGCACCGGCCGAGGAAGCCGTGGCAGCGAGGGGGACGCTGTCGCCCCGCGGAGCCCATCCATGAGGAGGCCTCGGTGGAGCTCCTCTGCCCTGGTACCAACCGAGCCCCGCTGTTACCGCTGAGGTAAGCGCCGCCGGCGGCCGGGCGGGAAGGCCTGGGCCGAGGGGATGGAACTGAGCTCCATCTCTTGAGGAGATCGAGGCCCTGGGTCTGACCCCGCTACCCAGGGGATGACGGCCTCCGCCAGCGGCTCGGTCTGGGCGGCGCCGCCGTGGCGCGCCGCCTCCTCCCCAATCCTAACCCTATGTCCCAAGTGGCCGACCCCGCCTCACATTCGGGCGCCTGGTACTACCCACTGGCCCGGCCGACTCGGCGCTGGAGCTGAAGCTGCCGAACCCTGTGGGGCGGCGGCTGGTGCCGAGCGGCCGGGTCCCGGCTTGGGGGCGCCTCTCCAGCAACCGAGGCGGGCGGTCATCTCCTTTCCGCTGGGGGCCCAGAGGAAGACCCCACTGCCGACGCCGTGGCAACAACTCCTCTTTTTCCATCTGAGCCCGAGGCCGGGCGCTGGCCCCTTTCTGTTTCGTCCCCTCGGTTCCCATTCGGGAGGAGCCACGCCCGGTGGCACAAACAAGGGGGACCTTCCTAGACCCCGCCCCAATCTCTGGTTCCCTTCCTGTCCCGATTCTTCCTCACTCCTGCACGTGCCCTTGGCCCCGATCCTAACCTTTACGAACCCATTTCCAGCCCCGAATCCTCCCCGTCCGTGACCTCCTCCTACTATCACCGCCCCTTCCTCCCACCCCTGTCCCACCGTCCGCCGTGAGCCCGCCTCTTCCACGCCTACCGTGCCGCCTGTCCCACCTCACCGCCCTCCCAAACCACCATTACTGCCACCCACGGGGCCGCCTGCTCCCGCTGACCGTGGGCGGCCCTCAGGGGTGGTATTTGTGTCCCCGGTCCCTAGCTCCCTAGGGGCTGCCTTGTTCCTCCGCCGCACCTTCTCGCCGGGCTGGGGCGGGCAGCGCGCGCCGCCGCCTTGGCGCCGGGCTCGGACTCGGTTTGCCCGCCGTGGCCCGCGAGGTCTTCCGGGGGCCCAGACGGAGGAAACATCTAGTGTCCTCAGCGCTGAGCTCCGCCAATTCCTCACGGATACGCGTGGGCTAAAGGAAAGGTGGAGCTCGCCTTCAGCGCTGGGGACTTTCATTCCATCTTGGGGCTACGAGGGCCCTCTGCAGGAGGAGAGGGACCAAGGCGGGACATCGCGCCTACCGGCGGGCCCGCAAATTTCGTGGACGCTCTCGCTTCGGGTCGGGCAGCGCCTGTTGCGCGCCCGCGGAGGCCGACGATCACCCTGCCCGTGAGGATCCACCCCAGCCTCATCATGAATCACACCACCATCGCAACGCTGAACGCCCGGGCTGTAGGGTGGGTCGCAGGAGCCGGGTGCTCTCCTTCCTTCGGGAGGAGGGTACTCGGTGGTTTTCCTGCAGGAGACCCACACGACTCCAGCCGCCGAGGCTGGCTGGCGGCTGGAGTGGGGACGGGGTGTATTTTAGCCACCTCGCACTCGCCGCCGGGTGGCCACCCTGTTCTCCCCTACCCTACGGCCCGAGGTGCTGGGGACCGCCGAGGTTGTCCCGGCCGCTTGTTGCACGTCCGGCTCGCTGCGGAGGGGCTGACGCTGAACTTGGTCAACGCCTACGCCCCAACGCTGGCCCGACCAGGTCATCTTTTACCGCAGGCGGCCACCTTCCTCGGCACTCTGATCCTCGCGAGTGTCTGGTCCTGGGCGGACTTTAACACCACCTCGATGACCGGGACCGTAGGACGCGCTAACTGCCAGGCCGCAGCAGGCGCCCTCAGGGAGATCGTGACCACCACTCCTGGTGGACGCCTGGCGAGACCACCACCCGGACGACAATACCACCTTCACCTACGTCCGGTGGAGGACGATCGGTCGAGCCACTCCCGGTTGGATCGCGCTTACCTTTCCCGCTTCCATCTGGCACGAGCCCACTCTCCAGCATTCGCCGCCCCGCTCACGGACCACCATTTGCGGCCGTGGAAAGCCTCCTTAGTTCGGAGGCTGGGGCCGCCTACTGGCACTTCAATAATAGCTTGCTGGAGGACGGGCTTCGTGGCATCCTTCCGGAGTTCTGGCTGGCCTGGCGGGGGCAGCGCCCGCCTTTCTCGGCGCGCGATGGTGGGACGTGGGGAAGGTGCGCGCTCTCTTCTGCCGCGATTGCTCCCGGGCGCCAGCCGGCGGAGGGATGCGCGATAGAGCAGCTGGAACGGGAGGTCTTGAAGCTTGAGGGCGCCTGGCTTCCGCCCGAGGATCCACTCCGCGAGGCGTGCCGGGAGAAGCGGAGGAGCTCCGGCCCTGGAAGATCACAGGCCCGGGCGCTGCTTCGATCTCGCATCCATCTCCTTCGGGAGATGGATCATGCTCCCGCTTCTTCTATGCCCTGGAGAAAAGGAGGGGGGTGAAAAAGCACGTCACCTGCCTTTTGGCGGAGGACGGCACCCCCCTCACGGATCCGGCGGAGATGCGTGGAAGGGCCAGGGCCTTCTACGCCAGCTTGTTCTCCCCGGATCCGACCGAAGCCGACGCCTGCAAGGTGCTCTGGACCGAGCTCCCGACGGTCAGCGCGGGCGACCGAGACCGGCTGAGACGCCTCACTCTGGCCGAGTTCTCGAAGCCCTCCGCCTCTCATGCCCAACAATAAAACCCCGGCATGGACGGGCTGACCGTGGAGTTTTACCGCTGTTCTGGGACGCCTCGCCCAGACCTCGCCACAGTCTGGGCCGAGTCTTGAGAGCGGGTCCTCCTCATCAGGCAGGCGAGCGGTGCTCGCTTTGCTACCAAGAAGGGGGACTCCGCGACCTTCGGAATTGGCGCCCCGCCTCGCCTCAGCACGGACTATAAGGTCGTAGCAAAGCCATCTCGCTGCGATCGCGTCCGTGGCGGACGTGATCCATCCCGACCAGACCTACACCGTCCCGGGCCGTAGCATCTTCGATAATCTGTATTTGGTCCGGGATCTCTTGGAGCTCGGGTGTAGGGACGGCATGTCGTTCGCCCTCCTGTCCCTGGACCAGGAGAAGGCGTTCGACAGGATGGATCACGGTATCTCCTGGGCACCCTGCAGGCCTTCGGCCCTGCTTTCGTGGGTTTTCTCCGGTGCTGTACGCTCGCGGAGTGTTTGGTCAGGCTCAACTGACCCTGACCGAGCCGGTCAGCTTCGGGCGGGGTACGCCAGGGGTGTCCGCTGTCGGGCCAGCTGTACGCTCTGGCGATCGAGCCCTTCCTCTGTCTCTCCGTAGGAGGCTGACGGGTTGGTGCTGCGGAGCCGGAGCTGCGGTTGGTCCTGTCGGCGCACGCCGATGACGTGCTCTCGTGGTCCAGGACCCGGGCGACCTGGCGCGGTGGAGGCCTGCCAAGCCGCTTCACTCGGCGCCTCCTCCGCCCGGGTCAACTGGGTCAAGAGCTCTGGCCTGGTGGTCGGGACGGGTGGCGGCCGCTCCTCCCACCCGCGCTTCAGGCCATCAGGTGGAGCGGGTCCGCTGCTCTATCTGGGCGCTATTTATCCGCCACGCATCCCTCTCCGCCGGAAAACTGGCAGGGTTTGGAGGCCAGGTGGCTGAGCGGCCGCGGAGATGGACAGGACTGCTCCGGTGTCTCCCTTCGAGGGAGGGCGCTGGTGTTAAATCAGCTGGTCCTGTCCATGCTCTGGCACCGGCTCAACACTCCTGCGCCTGCCCCGAGGTCCTGGCCAAGCTCCAGAGGACAGCCCTGGAGTTCTTTTGGCCAGGACTGCACTGGGTCTCTGCAGGGGTCCTGTCTCTCCCTGGAGGAGGGGGCCAGGGCCTGGTCTGCGACGCAGCCAGGTCCGGACCTTCCGCCTCCAGGCCCTGCAGAGACTCCTCTTAGTGCAGGTAGTCCGGCATGGAGCATTTTGGGGTGCGCTTCCTCCGCCGCCTCGAGGGCTCCGGCACGACCGGCAGCTCTTTTTATCCACCCGAGGGGCCTTCCGCGAGACCTCTCAGAGCTGCCGGAATTCTACCAGGAACCTCCGACCTGGAAGCTGTTTTCGCGACCAGGTCCGCTTTGGCCGCCGAGGAGCAGACCTCTCGCGGAGCCCCTGCTCCACAATCCAGCCTTGTGCGTGCAGGTGGCGGAGTCTCCGCGGTGCGCCGGAGGTTGATCCTGGCAGAAACCACCAAACTCGGAGACCTCCTGGACTACGACAGGAGGGACTGGTGGACCTCGAGCGCCGCCGGCGCATGGGGCTCTCCACCCTTTGGACCCCCTGCGCCTACTCCAGGAGGTGGAGGCGGCTTTGTCGCGCCCGCCTCGACCTCCTACAGAGAGCCCTGCGAGAGGGTACGCCCGCCTCCCTTCCTGCGAAGCCTCCGCCCCTTTTATTGGGCCCTGTTCCGCGGGCCCTCCGGCCTCCCCATCCCTGATTTCCCAGCCGGCTGCAGAACCTGCAGCCGGTTTGTTTCAACCGCGCCTAGGGAACATCTGTACACGCCGTGCTCCATACCTGCATTTCCTCGTGTCCCGCCCGATACTAAGTGGCGGGACTATTTAAGATCCGTTGAGGGTGGGAGACCCCGATGGGCCAGTGTGTATTCCACCTTAGTCCCACGGCCCATCGGGGATATTAGTTGGCGGCTCCTTCACGGAGCCGTGAGCACGGGCGTGTACCTGGCGGTTCACCCCATCCCGAAGCCTGTCCCTTTGCGGCGTGAGGGAAAACCTGGCGACGATACCTCGAGTGCGCCAGGTTGCAGCCCCTATTCCGCTCCTCCAGAACCTCTTATTGAGGTTCTGGCTGCACTTTTCCCCTCACCTTTCATCTACGCACACCCAATCCGTGGCCCCACGGTCGCGAGACCTCCTCGCCAACCTCCTCCTGGCCTTAGCGAAAGCTGCCATCTATGACACCAGGCGGAGGATGCTGACGAGGGGTTCTCTGCGACTGTGGGGCCTACTTTCGCTCCTCCTCGTGTCACGTATCCGGGCAGAGTTCCTCTGGGCGGCGTCCACTGGCTCCATCGATAGCTTTGAGGGGCAGTGGGCGCTGTCCGGGGTTCTCTGCTCGGTGTCCCCGTTTGGTTCCCTTATTTTAAACCTGTGACCCGCACTCCCTGATCCGTTTGTCATTATTTGTCCCCCGAGATCAGTTGGCCATGGGTCCAGTCGTCCCTCCCGTAAGGCTGGGGAGGGGCTTTTAGAACGTGGGCGGGGCTTCGCCCGCCCACATTCTCATGGTTTCAAATAGACCCCGCCCCACTGCAGAGAAGGAGGAGAGGGAGCAAGTGTAGGGGCTGCTCTCTTCCTTCTCCCCCTGCCCTGGTCCTGGTCCTGCTGCCTGCACCAGCCGGAGCCCTTCCCACCCCGCCGACCCACCAGCCACCCGCCTGCTGACACCCCAACGCTGCTGGGCTGCTCCCCCCGGACGACGACACTGCTGCTGCCTACCACCGCCACCAGCTGCTCCTGTTGCCTGAGAGGGGAGGGGGGGCCTGCCGGCCGTCCCCTCTCCTCCTTCGCCTCCAGAGAAGGAGGAGGACCCCACCAGCACCCACCACCCGGAGGCCTTCCCCGCTGACTGCTGCCTGCCCACTGCTGTTGCTGCGCCCGCTGAGGGGGAGAAGAGGAGATCACCATCTAGAACTGTGGAGGGGTTTGTCTAAAAGACTGAGCTTTTTCATCTGCTCTAGGGGTGGTGGTGAACTGAGCTGTTAAAAGGGGGCTGGGGAGAGGCTCAGTGCCCTCCCCAGTCCAGCTGCCCCCTTCGCCCGCTACCACCACCCCCCAACGCCCTCCACCGCCTCACCACCTGGACTCTCTTCTCCCCGGTGGGGTTTGCTGCCCCGCCTCCACCTGGGACATTGCTGCAGCGGTGGGCGAGGTCGAGCCCTCACAGCGCTGTGGGCGTGCTCCTTCCCACCCCTGGACTTGGCCCCTCCTCAGCTACATTTGGCTGGGGGCCACCTCACCCCTGGTCACCCACCCTACCCCAGCAGCTTGTTTCTCCCCATTGCCTGTCCTTCCCTGCTAGCCTAGGTTGTTTTTCCTCCCACCCCAAGGTTACTTACCCACCACACCCATTCCCAAAGTTTATTACTAGCCACGCCCCTACCCCAGCCAGCCCAACTGTGTGTGTGCCCCGCCTCCTCCTCCCAGCTGCTGTTTGGTTCCACTTTGTCCTTTCCCCGCCCAGCTGTCTGCAAGCCCTGAGCACTACCCAATCTGCCTTGTCCCCTGTCCCGAGCGCTTGTGCCCCATCCCTCCCCTTTAGTTAGTCCTCTGTTCACTGCACTTCCTTAACGGCCCCGCAGTTTTCCCTATATACCCCAGTGCAGCCGGAGGAGCCGGCCCCGCCCTGCACCTGTTACCTTGCCCCTACCTGCCCTGCCAGCGCCTCCTCCTCTGCTTCCAGCCTTGCGGGAGGAGTGGTCGCTGGCTCCTCGGTGTCCCGCTTCGGTCCCGCCATTCCTGGTGCCCTCCTCCCTGCAATAGTCAGCGGAGGGAGTGGTTTCTCCCCTGCCCAATCGTGCCCCCTTTTTCCCCTGTCCCTCCTCACAATAGCGCTCCTCCTCTGCCACAGTCACAGCAGGGAGGAGAGGCTGCAAACGCCGCCTTCCCTGAAACCTGTACCCTTCCTCTCTCCCCTTCCTCTCCCCTTACTGACGCCTCCTCCCCTGCCTGTTGTTCGGTGGGGAGGAGCGTTAATTCCTGCCCCTTCCACCCCCTGTGCCATCTGAGACCCCTTCCTCCCTTCATGATGGAGGAAGCCCCTGCCCTGTTAGTCCCACGGTCCCCGCTGCCACCGGCCCAAAGAATGCCGCTGCTGACCTCCCGACCCTGGCCCGAGCTCCGCTGCCACGGCCGATGCTCCTTACATCCGGGAGCGGCCTCCACTCGGCCGGGAAAAGGGCGGGGAAGAAAGGGCAAAGGCCCGGCCCCAAGGCTAAAGCTCCCACGGCCGAGGCCGCCCGCCCCTGTGGCCCCATTATCTGCTGCAGCCCCTTCTTTCCCTGCTGTTCCCCACCAGCTCTGGGGTGATCTCACCACGGCCCCCAGAGCGCACGCCCAGGTGGCCGCTGCCGCCCCACCTGCCGTGTCATCTGCCCCGACTGCCGCCTCCAGCCTGCTTCCTGGTGGCCGGGCCCTTTCCCACCATGACCAGGAGGCACGGCGTCCGCTGCCTCCTGGTCGCGCCGCCCCACGCCGAGACCCACGCGGGCGCTTGGCGAGGGTGGTGGGGCCTCGGCCGTGGTGGCGGCCTCCAAGATGTACGGCAAGGTAGTGTTCTTCCTTGCTCGAGGCCGCCGCCAGGAGGCGGTGGAGAGGGGCCTGGCGGTGGGGCGTGCACGTGCCTCTCGAGCCATTGGAGGACCTGGGCGACGGGTGGTTCTTACCTCCGTCCCCGCCTCTTCCTTCCTAATGCTGCCCTGTTGCCTTCCCTCTCCACCCTGGGAAGCCCATCTCCATCAGCCCTCTCCGTTGGGCTGTAAGGACCCCGCCTCCGCCACGCTTTATCATTCCGCCGGCAGGTGCAACTGCAAATGCGCCGCGGCGCGTGGGCGGGGTGGCGCTAGAGGGGTCCTTTTGGTGCTCCTACCAGGGGCCTCTACCGGGTCCACTATTCCACGGGTGAGGCCCGGTGCTTCTCTGCCGGGCGATGGGGCACGCTCGAGGGACTGCCCTTGGCCCGGCCTCGGAGGCGTCCGCCCACCGGGCCCGGGAGGGCGCTGCCCTACCACCGCCGCCCCTGGTAGTCCGACCTCCGCGGCTGCCCTCCTCCAACCGACGGCTCGGCTCGGGCTGGAGGCGCCTCTGGCGTGCCCGAGCGAGCAGGCGGGCCCCGCCTGCTCCATCCGCTCTCTGCGGGCCCGAGGAGGAGAGGGTGGCGCGGTCGCTGCCGGGCGAGGGAGAGGGCACCCCAGGTGGAGGTTTCACCCTCTTCTCTCCTCCCTTGTCTCAACGCCCGCAAAAACGAACTGCGCCCCTAGCCTTGCCCCTGGTGGCCAGCCTTCCACCTCCATCTCGGAGGCTGGACGCCGCCGGGGAGCGCAGAGCCCGCTGTCATGGACTCACCCTCCGACGAGGAGGGTGGAAGGCCCTCCGAAAGATCCCGAGGGGGCCAGTGCTGCCGAGATCGCCCGACGAGCGCCAGCAGGAGGCGCCGCCGAGGAAGCCGTGGCAGCGAGGGGGGACGCTGTCGTCCCCCCTGCGGAGCCCATCCATGAGGAGGCCTCGGTTGGAGCTCCCCCGGCCCTGGTACCAACCGAGCCCCCCGCTGTTACCGCCGAGGTAAGCGTCGCCTCGGCGGCCGGCGGGGAAGGCTCCGGGGCCGAGGGGATGGAACTGAGCTCCATCTTTGAGGAGATCGAGGCCCTGGGTCTGACCCCGCTTACCCAGGGGGATGACGGCCCTCCGCCAGCGGGCCTCGGTCTGGGCGGCGCCGCTGTGGCGCGCCCCTCCTCCCCAATCCTAACCCTATGTCCCAAGTGGCCGACCCCGCCTCACATTCGGGCGCCCTGGTACTACCCACTGGCCCGGCCGACTCGGGCGCTGGAGCTGAAGCTGCCGAACCCTGTGGGCGGCGGCTGGTGCCGAGCGGCCGGGTCCCGGGCTTGGGGCGCCTCCAGCAACCGAGGCGGGCGGTCATCTCCTTTCCGCTGGGGGCCCAGAGGAAGACCCCACCTGCCGACGCCGTGGCAACAACTCCTCTTTTTCCATCTGAGCCCGGGCCGGGCGCTGGCCCCTTTCTGTTTCGGGTCCCCTCGGTTCCCATTCGGGAGGAGCCACGGCCCGGTGGCACAAACAAGGGGGACCTTCCTAGACCCCGCCCCAATCTCTGGTTCCCTTCCTGTCCCGATTCTTCCTCACCCTGCACGTGCCCTTGGCCCCGATCCTAACCTTTACGAACCCATTTCCAGCCCCGAATCCTCCCCGTCCGTGACCTCCTCCTACTATCACCGCCCCTTCCTCCCACCCTGTCCCACCGTCCGGCCGTGAGCCCGCCTCTTCCACGCCTACCGTGCCGCCTGTCCCACCCTCACCGCCCTCCCAAACCACCATTACTGCCACCCACGGGGCCGCCTGCTCCCGCTGACCGTGGGCGGCCCTCAGGGGTGGTATTTGTGTCCCCGGTCCCTAGCTCCTAGGGGCTGCCTTGTTCTCCGCCGCACCTTCTCGCCGGCTGGGGCGGGCAGCGCGCGCCGCCGCCTTGGCGCCGCGGGCTCGGACTCGGTTTGCCCGCCGTGGCCCGCGAGGTCTTCCGGGGCCCAGACGGAGGAAACATCTAGTGTCCCCTCAGCGCTGGGGGCCGAGCTCCGCCAATTCCTCACGGATACGCGTGGGGCTAAAGGAAAGGTGGAGCTCGCCTTCAGCGCTGGGGACTTTCATTCCATCTTGGGGCCACGAGGGCCCTCTTGCAGGAGGAGAGGGACCAAGGGGGCGGGACATCGCTGCCTACCGGCGGGCCCGCAAATTTCGTGACGCCTCCTCGCTCGGGTCGGGCAGCGGCCTGTTGCGCCGCCTGCGGAGGCCGACGATCACCCTGCCCGTGAGGATCCACCCCAGCCTCATCATGAATCACACCACCATCGCAACGCTGAACGCCCGGGCTGTAGGGTGGGTCTCCGCAGGAGCCGGGTGCTCTCCTTCCTTCGGGAGGGAGGGTACTCGGTGGTTTTCCTGCAGGAGAGACGACTCCAGCCGCCGAGGCTGGCTGGCGGCTGGAGTGGGGACGGGTGTATTTTAGCCACCTCGGCACTCGCTCGGCCGGGTGGCCACCCTGTTCTCCCTACCCTACGGCCCGAGGTGCTGGGGACCGCCGAGGTTGTCCCGGCCGCTTGTTGCACGTCCGCTCTGCGGAGGGGCTGACGCTGAACTTGGTCAACGCCTACGCCCAACGCTGGCCCGACCAGGTCATCTTTACCGCAGGCGCCACCTTCCTCGGCACTCTGGATCCTCGCGAGTGTCTGGTCCTGGGCGGGACTTTAACACCACCTCGATGACCGGGACCGTAGGACGCGCAACTGCCAGGCCGCAGCAGGCGCCTCAGGAGATCGTGACGACCACTCCTGGTGGACGCCTGGCGAGACCACCACCCGGACGACAATACCACCTTCACCTACGTCCGGTGGAGGACGATCGGTCGAGCCACTCCCGGTTGATCGCGCTTACCTTTCCCGCTTCCATCTGGCACGAGCCCACTCTCCAGCATTCGCCGCCCCGCTCACGACCACCATTTGGTGGCCGTGAAAGCCTCCTTAGTTCGGAGAGGCTGGGGCCGCCTACTGGCACTTCAATAATAGCTTGCTGGAGGACGGGCTTCGTGGCATCCTTCCGGGAGTTCTGGCTGGCGGGGCAGCGCCCGCCTTCTCGGCGCGCGATGGTGGGACGGGGAAGGTGCGCGCTCGCTCTTCTGCCGCGACTGCTCCCGGGCGCCAGCCGGCGGAGGGATGCGCGATAGAGCAGCTGGAACGGGAGGTCTTGAAGCTTGAGGGGCGCCTGGCTTCCGCCCGAGGATCCACCTCGCGAGGCGTGCCGGGAGAAGCGGAGGAGCTCCGGCCCTGAAGATCACAGGCCCGGGCGCTGTTCGATCTCGCATCCATCTCCTTCGGGAGATGGATCATGCTCCCGCTTCTTCTATGCCCTGGAGAAAAGGAGGGGGTGAAAGCACGCCACCTGCCTTTTGGCGGAGGACGGCACCCCTCACGGATCCGCGGAGATGCGTGGAAGGGCCAGGGCCTTCTACGCCAGTTTGTTCTCCCGGATCCGACCGGCCGACGCCTGCAAGGTGCTCTGGACCGAGCTCCCGACGGTCATGCTGGCGATCGAGACCGCTGAGACGCCTCACTCTGGCCGAGTTCTCGAAGCCCTCCGCCTCATGCCCAACAATAAAACCCCGGCATGGACGGGCTGACCGTGGAGTTTTACCGCTGTTCTGGGACGCCTCGCCCAGACCTCGCCAGTCTGGGCCGAGTCTTGAGAGCGGGTCCTCCTTCTGTCAGGCAGGCGAGCGGTGCTCGCTTTGCTACCGAAGAGGGGGACTCCGCGACCTTCGGAATTGGCGCCCCGCCTCGCCTCCTCAGCACGGACTATAAGGTCGTAGCAAAAGCCATCTCGCTGCGACTGCGTCCGTAGGCGGACGTGATCCATCCCGACCAGACCTACACCGTCCCGGGCCGTAGCATCTTCGATAATCTGTATTTGGTCCGGGATCTCTTGGAGCTCGGGTGTAGGGACGGCTTGTCGTTCGCCCTCCTGTCCCTGGACCAGGAGAAGGCGCTCACAGGATGGATCACGGGTATCTCCTGGGCACCCTGCAGGCCTTCGCTTCGGGCCCCGCTTTGTGGGTTTTCTCCGGTGCTGTACGCTCGCGGAGTGTTTGGTCAGGCTCAACTGACCCTGACCGAGCCGGTCAGCTTCGGGCGGGGGTACGCCAGGTGTCCGCTGTCGGGCCAGCTGTACGCCTGGCGATCGAGCCCTTCCTCTGTCTCTCCGTAGGAGGCTGACGGGTTGGTGCTGCGGGAGCCGGAGCTGCGGTTGGTCCTGTCGGCGCACGCCGATGACGTGCTCTCGTGGTCCAGGACCCGGCGACCTGGTGCGGTGGAGGCCTGCTGCCGCCTACTCGGCGGCCTCTCCGCCCGGTCAACTGGGTCAAGAGCTCTGGCCTGGTGGTCGGGGACGGGTGGCGGGCCGGCCCTCCCACCCGCGCTTCAGGCCATCAGGTGGAGTGCGGGTCCGCTGCTCTATCTGGGCGCCTATTTATCCGCCACGCATCCCTCTCCGCCGGAAAACTGGCAGGGTTTGGAGGCCAGGGTGGCTGAGCGGCCGCGGAGATGGACAGGACTGCTCCGTGTCTCTCCTTCGAGGGAGGGCGCTGGTGTTAAATCAGCTGGTCCTGTCCATGCTCTGGCACCGCTCAACACCCTGCGCCTGGCCCCGGAGGTCCTGGCCAAGCTCCAGAGGACAGCCCTGGAGTTCTTTGGCCAGGACTGCACTGGGTCTCTGCAGGGGTCCTGTCTCTCCCTGGAGGAGGGGGCCAGGGCCTGGTCTGCGACGCAGCCAGGTCCGGACCTTCCGCCTCCAGGCCCTGCAGAGACTCCTCTTAGTGCAGGTAGTCCGGCATGGAGCATTTTGGGGTGCGCTTCCTCCGCCGCCTTCGAGGGCTCCGACACGACCGGCAGCTCTTTTTATCCACCCGAGGGGCCTTCCGCGAGACCTCTCAGAGCTGCCGGAATTCTACCAGGAACTCCTCCGACCTGGAAGCTGTTTTCGCGACCAGGTCCGCTTTGGCCGCCGAGGAGCAGACTCTCTCGCGGAGCCCCTGCTCCACAATCCAGCCTTGTGCGTGCAGGTGGCGGAGTCTCGCGGTGCGCCGGAGGTTGATCCTGGCAGAAACCACCAAACTCGGAGACCTCCTGGACTACGACAGGAGGGACTGGGTGGACCCTCGAGCGCCGCCGCGCATGGGGCTCTCCACCCTTTGGACCCCCTGCGCCTACTCCAGGAGGTGGAGGCGGCTTTGTCGCGCCCGCTCTCGACCTCCTACAGAGAGCCCTGCGAGAGGGTACGCCCGCCTCCCTTCCTGCAAGCCTCCGTCCCTTTATTGGGCCCCTGTTCCGCGGGCCCTCCGGCCTCCCCATCCCTGGACTCCCAGCCGGCTGCAGAACCTGCAGCCGGTTTGTTTCCGAACCGCGCCTAGGGAACATCTGTACACGCCGTGCTCCATACCTTGCATTTCCCACCTCGTGTCCCGCCCCGATACTAAGTGGCGGGACTATTTAAGATCCGTTGAGGGTGGGAGACCCCGATGGGCCAGTGTGTATTCCACCTTAGTCCCACGCCCATCGGGATATTAGCTGGCGGCTCCTTCACGGAGCCGTGAGCACGGGCGTGTACCTGGCGCGGTTCACCCCATCCCGAAGCCTGTCCTTTGCGGCGTGAGGGAAAACCTGGCGACGATACCTCGAGTGCGCCAGGTTGCAGCCCCTATTCTGCTCCTCCAGAACCTCTTATTGAGGTTCTGGCTGCACTTTTCCCTCACCTTTCATCTACGCACACCCAATCCGTGGCCCCACAAGTCGCGAGACCTCCTCACAACCTCCTCCTGGCCTTAGCGAAAGCTGCCATCTATGACACCAGGCGGAGGATGCTGGACGAGGGGGTTCTCTGCGACTGTGGGGCCTACTTTCGTTCCTCCCTCGTGTCACGTATCCGGGCAGAGTTCCTCTGGGCGGCGTCCACTGGCTCCATCGATAGCTTTGAGGGGCAGTGGCGCTGTCCGGGTTCTCTGCTCGGTGTCCCCGCTTGGTTCCCTTTATTTTAAACCTGTGACCCGCACTCCTGATCCGTTTGTCATTATTTGTCCCCGAGATCAGTTGGCCATGGGTCCAGTCGCCCCTCCCGCAAGGCTGGGGAGGGGCTTTAGAACGTGGCGGGCTTCGCCCGCCCACATTCTCATGGTTTCAAATAGACCCCGCCCCACTGCAGAGAAGGAGGAGAGGGAGCAAGTGTAGGCGCTGCCTCTTCCTTCTCCCCTGCTCCTGGTCCTGGTCCTGCTGCCTGCACCAGCCGGAGCCCTTCCCACCCCACCCACCAGCCACCCGCGCCTGCTGACACCCCAACGCTGCTGGGCTGCTCCCCGGACGACGCACACTGCTGCTGCCTACCACCGCCACCAGCTGCTCCTGTTGCCTGAGAGGGGAGGGGGGGCCTGCCGGCCGTCCCCCCTCCCCTCCTTCGCTCCAGAGAAGGAGGAGGACCCCACCAGCACCCACCACCCGGAGGCCTTCCCCCGCTGACTGCTGCCTGCCCACTGCTGTTGCTGCGCCCCGCTGAGGGGGAGAAGAGGAGATCACCATCTAGAACTGTGGAGGGGGTTTGTCTAAAAGACTGAGCTTTTTTCATCTGCTCTAGGGGTGGTGGTGAACTGAGCTGTTAAAAGGGGGGCTGGGGGAGAGGCTCAGTGCCCTCCCCCTAGTCCAGCTGCCCCCCCTTCGCCCGCTACCACCACCCCCAACGCCCCCTCCACCGCCCCTCACCACCTGGACTCTCTCTCTCCCCGGTGGGGTTTGCTGCCCCGCCTCCACCTGGGACGTTGCTGCAGCGGTGGGCGAGGTCGAGCCCTCACAGCGCTCGTGGGCGTGCTCCTTCCCACCCCTTGACTTGGCCCTCCTCAGCTACATTTGGCTGGGGGCCACCTCACCCTGGTCACCCACCCTACCCCAGCAGCTTGTTTCCCTCCCCATTGCCTGTCCTTCCCTGCTAGCCTAGGTTGTTTTTCCTCCCACCCCAAGGTTACTTACCCACCACACCCATTCCCAAAGTTTATTACTAGCCACGCCCCTACCCCAGCCAGCCCAACTGTGTGTGTGCCCCGCCCCTCCCTCCCAGCTGCTGTTTGGTTCCACTTTTGTCCTTTCCCCGCCCAGCTGTCTGCAAGCCCTTGAGCACTACCCAATCTGCCTTGTCCCCTGTCCCGAGCGCTTGTGCCCCATCCTCCCCTTTTAGTTAGTCCTGTTCACTGCACTTCCTTAACGGCCCCGCAGTTTTCCCTATATACCCCAGTGCAGCCGGAGGAGCCGGCCCCGCCCTGCACCTGTTACCTTGCCCCTACCTGCCCTGCCAGCGCCTCCTCTGCTTCCAGCCTTGCGGGAGGAGTGGTCGCTGGCTCCTCGGTGTCCTGCTTCGGTCCCGCCATTCCTGGTGCCCTCCTCCCTGCAATAGTCAGCGGAGGGAGTGGTTTCTCCCCTGCCCAATCGTGCCCCTTTTTCCCCTGTCCCTCCTCACAATAGCGCCTCCTCCTCTGCCACAGTCACAGCAGGGAGGAGAGGCTGCTAAACGCCGCCTTCCCTGAAACCTGTACCCTTCCTCTCTCCCTTCCTCTCCCTTACTGACGCCCTCCTCCTGCCTGTTGTTCGGTGGGGAGGAGCGCCTGCCCTTCCACCCCCTGTGCCATCTGAGACCCCTTCCTCCCTTCATGATGGAGGAAGCCCTGCCCTGTTAGTCCCACGGTCCCCTGCCACCGGGCCCAAAGAATGCCGCTGACCTCCCGACTTCTGGCCCGAGCTCCGCCGCTGCCACGGCCGATGCTCCCTTACATCCGGGAGCGGCCTCCACCTCGGCCGGGAAAAAGGGCGGGGGGAAGAAAAAGGGCAAAGGCCCGGCCCCGAAGGCTAAAGCTCCCACGGCCGAGGCCGCCCGGCCCCCTGTGGCCCCATTATCTGCCGCAGCCCCTTCTTTCCCTGCTGTTCCCCCCACCAGCTCTGGGGGTGATCTCACCACGGCCCCCAGAGCGTACGCCCAGGTGGCCGCTGCCGCCCACCTGCCGTGTCATCTGCCCCGACTGCCGCCTCCAGCTCTTCCTGGTGGCCGGGCCCTTCTCACCATGACCAGGAGGCACGCGTCCGCTGCCTCCTGGTCGCCGCCGCCCCACGCCGAGACCTACGCGGCGGGCGTTGGCGAGGGTGGTGGGGCCTCGGCCGTGGTGGCGGCCTCCAAGATGTACGGCAAGGTAGTGTTCTTCCTGCTCGAGGCCGCCGCCCAGGAGGCGGTGGAGAGGGGCCTGGCGGTGGGGGCGGCACGCGTGCCTCTCGAGCCATTGAGGACCTGGGCGCACGGGTGGTTCTTACCTCCGCCCCGCCCTTCCTTCCTAATGCTGCCCTGTTGCCTTCCTCTCCACCCTGGGGAAGCCCATCTCCGCATCAGCCCTCTCCGTGGGCTGTAAGGACCCCGCCTCCGCCACGCTTTATCATTCCGCCGCAGGTGCAACTGCAAATGCCGCGGCGCGCGTGGCGGTGGCGCTAGAGGGGTCCTTTTGGTGCCCTACCAGGGGCCCTCTACCGGGTCCACTATTCCACGGGTGAGGCCCGGTGCTTCCTCTGCCGGGCGATGGGGCACGCTCGAGGACTGCCCTTGGCCCGGTCGGGAGGCGTCCGGGCCCACCGGGCCCGGGAGGGCGCCGGCCCTACCACCGCCGCCCCTGGTAGTCCGACTCCGCGCTGCCCTCCTCCAACCGACGGCTCGGCTCGGGCTGGAGGCGCCTCTGGCGTGCCCGAGCGAGCAGGCGGGCCCCGCCTGCTCCATCCGTCTCTGCGGGGCCCGAGGAGGAGAGGTGGCGCGGTCGCTGCCGGGCGAGGGAGAGGGCACCCCAGGTGGAGGTTTCTACCCTCTTCTCTCCTCCCTTGTCTCAACGCCTCGCAAAACGAACTGCGCCCCTAGCCTTGCCCCTGGTGGCCAGCCTTCCACCTCCATCTCGGAGGGCTGGACGCTCGCCGGGAAAGCGCAGAGCCCGCTGCTCGGACTCAATCCCCTCCGACGAGGAGGAGGGAAGGCCCCCTCCGAAAGATCCCGAGGGGGCCAGTGCTGCCGAGATCGCCCGACGAGCGCCAGCAGGAGGCGCCGCCGAGGAAGCTGCGGCAGCGAGGGGACGCTGTCGCCCGCGGAGCCCATCCATGAGGAGGCCTCGGTGGAGCTCCCGGCCCTGGTACCAACCGAGCCCCCGCTGTTACCGCCGAGGTAAGCGTCGCCGGGCGGCCGGCGGGAAGGCTCGGGGCCGAGGATGGAACTGAGCTCCATCTTTGAGGAGATCGAGGCCCTGGGTCTGACCCCGCTTACCCAGGGGATGACGGCCCTCCGCCAGCGGGCCTCGGTCTGGGCGGCGCCGCTGTGGCGCCGCCTCCTCCCCAATCCTAACCCTATGTCCCAAGTGGCCGACCCGTCCTCACATTCGGGCGCCCTGGTACTACCCACTGGCCCGGCCGACTCGGGCGCTGGAGCTGAAGCTGCCGAACCCTGGGGCGGCGGGCTGGTGCCGAGCGGCCGGGTCCCGGCTTGGGGCGCCTCTCCAGCAACCGAGGCGGGCGGTCATCTCCTTTCCGCTGGGGGCCCAGAGGAAGACCCCACCTGCCGACGCCGTGGCAACAACTCCTCTTTTTCCATCTGAGCCCGGCGCCGGCGCTGGCCCCCTTTCTGTTTCGGTCCCCTCGGTTCCCATTCGGGAGGAGCCACGGCCCGGTGGCACAAACAAGGGGGACCTTCCTAGACCCCGCCCCAATCTCTGGTTCCCTTCCTGTCCCGATTCTTCCTCACCCCCTGCACGTGCCCTTGGCCCCGATCCTAACCTTTACGAACCCATTTCCAGCCCCGAATCCTCCCCGTCCGTGACCTCCTCCTACTATCACCGCCCCTTTCCTCCCACCCCTGTCCCACCGTCCGGCCGTGAGCCCGCCCCTTCCACGCCTACCGTGCCGCTCTGTCCCACCTCACCGTCCCCCCAAACCACCATTACTGCCACACCACGGGGCCGCCTCGCCCCGCTGACCGTGGCGGCCCTCAGGGGTGGTATTTGTGTCCCCGGTCCCTAGCTCCCTAGGGGCTGCCTTGTTCCTCCGCCGCACCTTCCTCGCCGGGCTGGGCGGGCAGCGCGGCGCCGCCGCTTGGCGCCGCGCCGGCTCGACTCCCGGTTTGCCCGCCGTGGCCCGCGAGGTCTTCTCCGGGGGCCCAGACGGAGGAAACATCTAGTGTCCTCAGCGCTGGGGGCCGAGCTCGCCAATTCCTCACGGATACGCTGGGGCCAAAGGAAAGGTGGAGCTCGCCTTCAGCGCTGGGGGACTTTCATTCCATCTTGGGGCCACGAGGCCCTCTTGCAGGAGGGGAGGGACCAAGGGGCGGACATCGCGCCTACCGGCGGCCCGCAAATTTCGTGACGCTCTCGCTCGGGTCGGGCAGCGGCCTGTTGCGCGCCTGCGGAGGCCGACGATCACCCTGCCCGTGAGGATCCACCCCAGCCCTCATCATGAATCACACCACCATCGCAACGCTTGAACGCCCGGGCTGTAGGGTGGTCGCAGGAGCCGGGTGCTCTCCTTCCTTCGGGAGGGAGGGTACTCGGTGGTTTTCCTGCAGGAGACCCACACGACTCCAGCCGCCGAGGCTGGCTGGCGGCTGGAGTGGGGGGACGGGTGTATTTTAGCCACCTCGGCACTCGCCGGCCGGGTGGCCACCCTGTTCTCCCCTACCCTACGGCCCGAGGTGCTGGGGACCGCCGAGGTTGTCCCGGCCGCTCAGACGTCCGGGAGGGGCTGACGTTGAACTTGGTCAACGCCTCACGCCCAACGCTGGCCCGACCAGGTCATCTTTACCGGCAGGCGGCCACCTTCCTCGCACTCTGGATCCTCGCGAGTGTCTGGTCCTGGGCGGACTTTAACACCACCTCGATGACCGGGACCGCGAACTGCCAGGGCCGCAGCAGGCGTCCTCAGGGAGATCGTGGACGACCACTCCTGGTGGACGAGACCACCACCGGACGACAATACCACCTTCACCTACGTCCGGGTGGAGGACGATCGGTCGAGCCACTCCCGGTTGGATCGCGTTTACCTTTCCCGCTTCCATCTGGCACGAGCCCACTCCTCCAGCATTCGGCCGGCCCCGTTCACGGACCACCATTTGGTGGCGTGAAAGCCTCCTTAGTTCGGAGAGGCTGGGGCCGCTCAATAATAGCTTGCTGGAGGACGTGGGCTTCGTGGCATCCTTCCGGAGTTCTGGCTGGCCTGGCGGGGCAGCGGCCCGCCTTTCCTCGGCGCGCGATGGTGGGACGTGGGAAGGTGCGCGCTCGCTCTTCTGCCGCGACTAGTCCCGGGGCGCCAGCCGGCGGAGGGATGCGGCGATAGAGCAGCTGGAACGGGAGGTCTTGAAGCTTGAGGGGAGCCTTACACGAGGAGTAAGATGTTAGACGAGGGGGTTCTCTGCGACTGTGGG
>JAFJHL010000178.1:0-16642 GCA_019425775.1 Rafetus swinhoei | reverse complement strand
CTGGGCTCCGACTCCAGACACCCACTTGCGGCAGTATTGCGCCAGGCGGGAGGCCAGGTCCACATAGGTCTCCGTGGCTCCTTCTGCACCTCCCGGAACTTCTTCCTGTACATCTCGGGGTCAGCCCGAACTTGTGCAGCAGGGCCTCCTTGACTCGGTTGTAATCCCTGGCTGTAGGTCCTCCAGCTGATTGAGCACCCGGCAGCTTCCTGGTTCAGTGCGGGATGAGCTCCTGAAGCCAGTCAGCTGGGGACCCGTTGCAGTCCACAGGCCCTCTCAAAGGCTGAGGAACCCATCTACATCGCCCATGTCCTTCAATTGGGCCACCACGAGCTTCTCCAAGCGTCTGGCCGCCCTGGGCCCTTGGGGCCCGCCCGCACTCGGCGCAGCCGGGGCCCCGCCACTTCTCCGCTCTGCCATGGCCAGCTCATGCTGCCGCTGCTCTCTACGGTCCTGGACTTCCAATTCCTTCATCTGCAGCTGGATTTCTAGCTGCCGCAGCTCCGAGGGGTTGGACCCCCCCCTGGGTGGACTACGGCTTGCAGTGCTCCCTGGGAGGCAGTCCGGTCTCTTCGGCGGCCTCCAGCGCTCCGCCCCTCTCCGAGCCTGACACGCTCCCAGTGGGGTCTGGCTGTTCCCCACGGGGACAGGATCCCAGCCCTGTGGCTGGTCATTCTCTTCCAGCCGGGCAATCAGCTGGGCCTTGGTTGCGCTCCGCACAGGCAAGCCCCTCTCTCTGCACAGCTTCACCAGCTCTGCCTTCAGCAGTTGGGTATAGGCCATCTCCCCGCTGGTCCCCTCGGTGCAGACTCACCAGTCTAGTGCTGCTGCGCCCCACGATTCTCAGGAACCGCTTCGCTCTGTTTCCAGCACGCCTGGTTCCATGGCTCTTGCTTCTACTGCGCCTAGTCGCTCGCCGCTGGATGCTCCATCCACGGGGTGCAGTGCATCCCACTCCTGACACCAGTGTGACGACGCGTTGGGGTCCCCTGACTCCTGCACCCCCGTAATGGCACGAACAGACTCCACCAGCCCGTAGAATGGAGGGAGTTTATTCCTTCTCCAGGATACAGCACAGCACAGCACAGCACCGATGTAATCTGGTTACAGGGCAGGTCTAGGATGCCTCAGCCCCCCTTGAGATGGGGGAGACTGGGCCCCTAAATCCCAGCCCCTGGCTTAGGCTGGTTCCTCCATGATCCCAGACAGAAACTAAACTAACTCTCTTCCAGCCCTGCCCCCCAGCCCCGGCAGCAATCCACCTTCCTTTGTTTCTCTCCTTGGGGGGGTAGCTGGTCAGACAGGTTGAGAGACCCTCTTTGCATAATGACTCATCCTTCTGGGCTGTGGTACCGATGGCAGCCATTGGGGATTACCACAGAGCCAGCATAGGAACTAGCCAGATACCCCCACTACGTCACACCCCCAACCCTGTGCTCCCCAGGGATATGCTAGACACCCCAGGCCACTTCAGAACCCAACCCACCTACCTCTCTTCAGAGAGTCCCTTATCCTGCTTTCCAAATGCAGGAGCTTGTCTGTCCCTTTCTATTCTACCCCTCCCAGGGTGGGTGAAGCTTAAACCCACCAGCCTACACATGCCCCAGGCAAATGCCCTATCCCTTAGGGCACTCCAGAATCCTCCCCACCTCCCTACCTTCAGAGTGTCCCCTCCCACACTCTGAACCCCTTGGCCCAAGACCAGAGCCTGAACTTCAAACCCATACCCCAGCCTGGTGAAAGTGAATGAGATTTGGGGAGGAAGGGGGATGGAGTTTACAGGGTGAGGCCTTGGGGGAGAGGTGGGGCAGGGGAGGTGCCTCAGAGAAGAGGAGGGAATGAAGGGGGCAAGGGTCTTTGGGTCTGAGGTAAATCTGACATGGCACTTCAATTGAAAATGTGATTTAGTGGTTAAAAATGTTGGAGAGCCCTGCCTTAAAGCAACCCAGCCTAGGGCTCCCACCTAGGGATGTTAAATTGTGGTTAATTTACTAGTTGAGTAGTCAATGGAATTTCCAGTGACTACTCGACAAGTCGATAGGCACATCCCCATTCCTCCTTTGAAATGAACAAGAGCCCCCACCAGGAACTCCGCATACAGCCTGGGGCCAGCGGGAAGTCCCACTGACTACAGGCTGTACGCAGGTGTCAGCTTTGAAAGTTACAAGAGTCCCCAGCGGAAGTGTAAAGTGGAAGCACCCTCAAGGAGCCATTTCAGCCAGGCTCAGCTCTGCGGCACTGCCCTTTCAAAGTCCTCCCTCATCTCCTCCTTTGCTGCCTCTATCTGATATCTGATAAAGGCAGCAAGGGAAGAGTGAATTGACTTGTCGACTGGTCTGTAACATCCTTACTCCCACCCAGATGGCCAAGTCACATACAATGAGAATTAACAAGAATCTTGTTAACTGTATAAAAAGTTCCAGCAGTCCCTAAAGATTGGGCACATCACCCACCAGGTCAATGATTATTTCAGCCCTTAGCCAAATACAGATGCATAGATAATTCCTATTAACTGAACAAAGATTTATCTAAAAAGAACAGAGTGAGAGTACTGGTTCAAAGATCATTAGACAAACGTAGGAACAGCCAGACTTGGTCAGACCAAAGGTCGATCTAGCCCAGTGTCCTGTCTGCCAACAGCGGCCACTGACAGGTGTCACAGAGGGAGTGAACAGAAGAGGGAATCATGAAGTGATCCCTCCCTTGTCATCCATATCCAGCCTCTGACAAATAGAGGCAAGGGACACCATGCCTGCCCATACTCTCTAATAGCCAATGATGGACCTATCCTCCATGAATTTATGTAGCTCTTTTTTTTTTAACCCTGTTAAAGTCCTGAGCTTCACAACATCCTCTGGCAAGGAGTTCCACAGGTTGACTGTACCTTGTGTGAAGAAAAACTTCTCTTTGCTTGTTTTAAATCTGCTGCCTATTAGTTTCATTTGATGGACCCTAGTTCAGGTGCAAAAGTTTTTTGGAAGTTAGTTCCTCAGGTTACAGCCCAGTGTCCAATACCATGGTGGCAGAAAGGGAGCTGCAGACTCGGTCTGGTGGCTCCAGTTTCCCAACAAGAGGCTGCGGCAGAGCTGGGAGAACAGGGTCAGGGCCGCAGGTTTCTTTTCTCACTTCTCTGGCAGGCTCCTGACCACAGGCCCATCTCGGGCGCGGTGCTGCGGCATGGCAGGAAAAAGTCCCTTTCCTACAGATCATGGGCAGCTAGTTGCATTCATCAGCCCGGGACAATTGACCATTCAACAGCCGAGTTACCAATTAACTTCAAAGAGACCCATGGACACTGACACTGTCACAGTTAAGCTCTGTCTGGTGGCAGCTCCTTGGGGTCTCAGAATCAAGAGCATAGAGCAGGGACAGAAACCGCCTGGGTTCATCACTGACCTCCAGTGAGGTATAGAGACCCACAGAGCAGCACAATCACTAGTGAGCAACCAGCGGGCCTGTCAAGCGCTGCTGTGTCGAAAGTGGCTCCATTAGCCACGTGTGTTGATGGGCTCTAATGACCATTTATACCCTGTTCTAATCTGCCTTTAGTGGCTGAATGTGGGTGATGTCGCCTGGAAGTTTCCTGTCCTTCCGGCTCAGTATCAGAGACTGTCGGGAACATTTTCACACACAGTTCAGTGTATCTCAAAAGTGACTGAGGAGTCGGTTTAATTTCAGTGAGGCAGAGACTGCTCAGCCCTAGCAATGAAGCTCCTTTGAAAATGGGATTCAGGGTTCCGAATCGCTTAGATGCTCATTAATATGACACCTAAACTGAAATGTTACAGACGCTGATAGGACAGGGACCTGGGTGTTCCTTTCTAAGGGCAGCAGGAGGTTTGTCTCCAGAAGGAGCAAGCTCAGCGAACCATGCTGAGATTGTCAAACCTGCTTAAGGAATTGGATGAGAACTTTGTGCCTAAACCACTTAGGCAGCTCTGACAAACTCAGACACACAAAATGTTCCTAGAATCCGTGTGTTATTTCTTGAGAGCCAGCGCAGCCTTCGCCCGCCACAGAGAGATTTGCTTTAGGGTTCAAAGTTTCTCCCCTCTCCGGGACTTCACCTTTGAGACTAGAAGTTTGCATCTGCCGGTATCATCCAGAAACAGACCAAACACCAACCTCCCTCGCCGGCAACGTTCCCCGCGGGACCAGAGACTGGGAGGCGGCCTACCCACATCAGGCTATAGATTGCACCGGAACAGACTTTCCCCAATTGGCACAGAGCTGAGGCGTGGGGTGCGTCACCGGACAGGGTGAAGGAGCCTCAGTCGCTGCTCTGGGCTCTGACGTTCCATTGACCGGGCCCTGGGTGCAGGGGAACGCGCCGGGCAGAGCAGATGGACGAAGGAACCTGCCTCTGGCCCTGAGATGCTGCATGAGGAGCTGGGAGCCGGGATCCCGTTGCTGCCTGACCTGCCTTGGAGGTAAATCAGCCATTTCCTCCCGGCTCCCTGGTGCTCCAGGGTTCTTAAGCAACGTGGGTTTGATAGGACACACGGGGATTCATGGGGCACTGGGCGCTGGTCTCGCACAGCCCTCCCACCCTAAAGGAGAGGATTTCAGATCAGTGAAGAGCTTTCAGCTCACATCTTTCCTTGCTCTCATCACCCTGGTATCTGGGCACTGCGCTCCATGGAATGTGTCTCTCCTGCCCCATCCCCATGCATTACTATGAGACCAATTTGACAGACGGGCACACGGCAAGGGACTAATCTTTGGCCGTGTTTGGATAGCTAACAGTGTGAAATCAATGGGTACATGGTTTCCCCACACACACACGCACTGGCACCGAGCTCTAGTCTGAGGCAGTGGCAGAGCCTTGTTAATGGGCCCAGTGAATCCTAGAGAGAGCTGGGGGCAAAGCCAGGATGGGATTCACAGAATCATAGAACACTAGAAGTAAAAGGGACCTAGAGAGGTCATGAAGTCCTGTTCGCTGCTATCATGGCAAGAGCCAGTACTGACTAGAACATCCCCATAGACATTTATTTAACCTACTCTTAAATATCTCCAAAGATGGAGATTCCACAACCTCCCCGGGCAACATATTCCAGAGTTTAACAACCCTGATAGGGAGTTTTTCCTAATGTCCAACCTAAACGTCCCTTCCTGCAGTTTAAGCCCGTTCTTCTTGTCCTATCCTCCAAGGCCAAGGAGAACAATTTTTCTCCCTCCTCCTTGTGATACCCTTTTAGATACCTGAAAACCGCTATCATCTCCCTCTCAGTCTTCTCCTTTAAAAATAAACAAGCCCAATTCTTTCAGTCTTCCCTCATAGCTCATGTTCTTTAGACCTTTCATCATTCTTGTTGCTCTTCTCTTGACACTCTCCAATTTCTCCACATCTTTCTTGAAATGTGGTGCCCAGAACTGGACACAATACTCCAGTTGAGGCCTAATCAGCACAGTGTAGAGCAGAAGAATGACCTCTCATGTCTTTCTCACAACATTCCTGTTAATGCAGCCCAGAATCATATTTGGTTTTTTTGCAGCAGCATCACCCTGTTGACTCATATTAACTTGTGGTCCACTATGACCTCTAGATCACTTTCTGCAGGACTCCTTTCTAGACAGTTGTTTCCCATTCTGAATGTGTGAAATGGATTATTCCTTCCTAAGTGGAATATTTTTCATGTGTCCTTATTAAACTTCATCCTATTTACGTCAGACCATTTCTCCAGTTTGTCCAAATCATTTTGAATTATGATCCTATCCTCCAAAGCAGTTGCACCCTCTGCCAGCTTCGTAGCATCTCCAAACTTAATATGCATACTCTCTATGCCAATATCTAAATCGTTGATGAAGATATTAAACAGAAACAGTCCCAAAACAGACCCTGCAAAACCCCACTTGTACTGACCTTCCAGCAGGACTGTGAACTGTTAATAACTACTTTCTGAGAATGGTTATCCAATCTGCTATGCACCCACCTTATAGTAGCCCTGTCTAAGCTGTATTTGCCTAGTTTATTGTTAAGAAGATCATTCGAGGCTCTGTCAAATTCCTAACTAAAGTCTAGGTATACCACATCCATCACTTCTCCCTTATCCATGAGACTCATTATCGTATAAAAAAAACTGTCAGATTGGTTTGACAGTATTTGTTCTTTACAAATCTATGCTGGCTATTACCTAACACCTTATTATCATCCAGGTGTTGGCAGTTTAACTGCTTAAGTACTTGCTCCATTATCTTTCCTGGCACAGAAGTTAAAGTGACTGGCCTGTTGTTTTCTGGGTTGTTCTAATTTCCCTTTTTATAGATAAGCACTAGAGTTGTCCTTTTCTAGTCTTCTGGAATCTCTCCTGCCTTCCATGATTTTTCAAATATTATAGCTAAAGGCTCAGATACCTCCTCTATCAGCTCCTTGAGTATTCTAGGATACATTTCATCAGGCCCTGGCGACTTGCAGACATCTGTCCTTCATCTTCTTCTTGCTTCTAATATATTTATAGAAAATCTTCCTGTTTCTCTTTATGTCTGTAGCTAGTCTGAGCTCATTCTGTGCCTTTGTCTTTCTAATCTTGACCCTGCACACCTGTATTGTTTGCTGATATTCATTCTTTGTCATTTGCCATAGTTTCCAATTTTTATATGACTTCTTTTTTATTTTAAGATCATGCAAGGTCTCCTGGCTAAGCCAAGGTGGTCTTTTGCCATACTTTCTATTTTTCCTATGCAGCTGAATAGTTTGTTTTTGGGTGCTTAATAATGCCCCTTTGAAAAACTTGCAGCTCTCTTCAGTTGTTTTTCTGCTTAGTGTTGCTTCCCATGAGACCTTACCTTCCAGCACTCTGAGTTTACCAAAATCTGCCTCCTGAAATCCATTGTCTCTATTTTGCTGTTCTCCTTCTACCATTCCTTAGAATCTAAAATTCTATGATTTCAGGGCCACTTTTACCCAAGCTGCCTTCCACTTTCAAATTCTCAACCAGTTCCTCCCTGTTGGTTAAAATCAAACCAAGAACAACTTCCCCAGTAGCTTCTTCATCCTTCTCAAATAAAAAGTTGTTTTCCGTGCAGTCCAAGAACTTATTGGATACTTTGTGCTCTGCTCTGTTAGTTTTCCAACTGACATCCCACCGAAGGCAGCCCTGCAAACCCCGGGTCCACTTCATCCCACTTTACACTCCCCTCCCTGCAGTCCAGTGAGTGTCCTTCCCTGCCTGGCAGCCCTCGCGGGCTGTGGAGAGGGGGTGGAGTGAAGCAGGGAGCACAGAGCTGAGATTTTCTGCTGTCTCAGGCCAGGGGAGGAGAGGTTGGCTGGCACCGGCCTGGCAGAAATGGCCTTTTCCCCAATGTCATGGACTAATCTTCAATTTTATGTTTTCCCCCTAATTTTAACCAGTTTAATTGTTTGTGCTTGTGGGGAACCCAGCTGGGGCAAGGGGTGGCAGATGGGGTAGGTCAGTACCAACAGTGGGGCTGTGGTGAGATACCACCCAGGACAGCAGAGACACAGTAGCCCCCTGCAACGCTGAGGGTGGCAACACATGGGGGGTGGGGGCGGTGCAGGGATGGTGACTGCTTTGGCCCAGGGTCCATCCATGGCCCAGGCTAGGAGGAGGAGGCTGCTCTAAGCCCCTGATCATTTTGGATCATTTTGGTTGCCCTCCACTGGTCTCTCTCCAATGCGCCTGCAGCCTTTCCATCAGGGGGCCTTGACCAGGCTGCAAAAGTCACAGGACAGGAGGACAGGTCATTGCCATTTCCTACCTAGTTCACGGAGGGGTTTTGACACACACACACCCAGTAGCGTATGAGTTGTTTTGTGAGCCTGAGAGATTCTTGAAGGTTTAACTATGGAGACACTCACACACCCCCTCCCAGACGTGTGCGGGACAAAGGGCAAACAGCGGTGACATATTTCTCACAACAAGGCGGGGCTGCGGACCCATGAGGCAGACATGAGTTGGGGCTCACAGTGTGACAGGGGCCGGCAGGGTGGGACATGTGAGTGCGCACTGTCCAACTGCCCCATGTCTGTCTCACAGCCAGGCCCAGCAGCCATGCAGGAGGGCAAGAGAGGTTGCTGGGGCAGAAAACACTCAGTGACCAGAGGGGTGGCCCTGACCCACACAACCTCCTCCTTGCCTCTCTAAAGGGGACCAAAGGGATGGGACACAGACCCTGACTCACCGCCCCACCCATGGAACATGATGTCTAGCAGGTGTGATCGGGGTGTGCACGGTGGGTGTCTCTGAGTCTATGGAGGAGAAGGGGAGTGGAAAGGGGTTGGTAATGGGGAATGGGGCACTGGGAATAGGGGAATGAGGAACAGGGACCCAGGCAGGGCTCTGCATGATTGGAGCCTGGGTACAGAGCAGAGGGACAGGGATCCCATCAGTGTGCATGGCTGGGGTTACAAGAAGGGGTCTTGGGTGTATCGCTATAGTTGGGGAGAAGGAAACTATTGGCCCACAGTGATGCATCCGATAGTTGGGTGGGGCTTGGGAATCCCCCTGCTTGGCCACTGGCCCCAATACAAGTATCACTGTCTGCACTTCAGACTGTGCCCTGCAGCTTGCTGCCTGAAGGATCAGAACCAGGGTGAAGGGAAGCACCTCACACCAGCCCTTACAGGTCCCAGGCCCACTTGCATGGTTTGTTTCTCTGCTGGATCTTCCTGTCAAATATCCCCTCCTGGCCCATCTCCCCAGTGGAATGGCACCTCCCTCATTCAGCTTTTAGCCACCAGGCAGCAGTGGGAGTGACTGTCTGAGCTGGTGTCTGTCACATCTGTCAGGGGTTCTGTACTCCCTGTCCGAGCCCAGCATGACAGGGGTTGAGTGCCTGGTGCCAGCTTTCAAGATGCTCCCCAGGATGCAGAGAGATGGTCTGTTTCACCTGCGCTCTGCTCAGATAGCGAATCTGTCTGCGATTCCCTTCCCCACCCCCCTTTCCCTACTGTGCTACTGGTACTGTGTACCAGGGAGAGCAGAGGGAGGCGATGAAGACAAGGCTGCCATATTTGCAATGAATGTTAATTGCTGCTCACAATGACCCTCTTGCTGTCCCACAGACACACCCCATGGCAAGCCAGGGACAAGAAAACCAAACATCCATCACAGAATTTATCCTCCTGGGATTTGGGGATCTTCCTGGCCTGCAGGTTCCTCTCTTCCTGCTCTTTCTCATGATCTACCTGGTGACCATGGCTGGGAACATCCTCATCCTGGCACTGGTTGTGGCCGATCGGCACCTTCACACCCCCATGTACTTCTTCCTGGGCAACTTGTCCTGCTTGGAGATTTGCTACAGCTCCACCCTCCTGCCCCGGCTGCTGGCAGGACTCCTGGCTGGGGACTGGACAATTTCCTTCACTGGGTGTCTCACACAATATTACTTCTTCGGTGCTCTGACAGTTTCAGAATGCCTCCTCCTATCAGGGATGTCCTACGACCGGTATCTAGCCATATGCAACCCGCTGCACTACGCAGCCCGGATGAGTGGCAGGTCTTGCCTCCATCTTGCTGGGGGGGTCATGGATAGGCGGTTTCCTTGCTTGTAGTATAGCCACAGTCTCAATATCCCAGTTAACCTTCTGTGGCCCCAACGGTATCGACCATTTCTTTTGTGACTTTATTCCCCCTTGTAAAACTCTCCTGCAATGACCCTCTGCTGATGGACACATTGGCGTTCACAAGCTGCTTGATTTTCTCACTGGTCCCCTTCCTGCTCACTTTGGGGTCCTACAGCTGCATCATCAGCACCATCCTCAGAATCCGTTCCACCATCGGAAGGCAAAAGGCCTTTTCCACCTGCTCCTCCCACCTCATTGTGGTGAGCTTTTATTATGGAAGTATCCTGACTGCCTACATGTTCCCGACCGCCGACCTCCTGAGCCACTTCAAGAAAGTTCTCTCGGTCTCCTACACCGTCCTGACGCCCCTGGTCAATCCACTCATCTATGCCCTGAGAAACAGGGAGGTCCAGGAGGCCCTGCACAAAGCTTTTAGGGGTTTAAGGTTTACTTCAGTGAAAATGAAATAGCTGTAATATATGCAGGGTAGGGCCAGAAGCAAAACCTACAAAATAGAAAGTTCTATTTCCACTTGCATCTGTGAGCTTGCACAGCAACAGCCCTGGGAGCAATGGGGGTGCAGAGACCTTTTCAAAACTGTTGCTCCGTTATATTTAGGATCAATGGCCAATGCCACCGGGGAAGTACAAATGGGTTGCAGGGAGACATGAATTGGTGGCTACTCGAAATCAAAAGACATGGGGAGACATAACATGAGCTCAGAGATAGGTGCCAGTGTTACTCCCCTGAGTGTGGTGCGCTCTGTGCTTTGGGCCAGCTCTGTGCCAATAGGCAACCCAGCAGATTGCACGTGACTGGGTCAAGAAGACACTAGGCTGTAGCAGCAGTGCTCGTCCAGATGTACATGACCACACCACAGGCTTGGTGTCCTGCAGACTGTACAAGAGCACTAAGACATGTAAGCATCTGACAGTGGACCACCTCAGTCAGTGGGGAGTTTCCACTGCCCCTAGACCACATGAAGGGTGACCATGGTATCCTAGAGGCTAACCTAGTGAGGAGGGCTTTAAACTTGGTTCAACAGGGACAGGTGACCAAAACTCACCTAACAGGGGCAAATTCAAATCAGTGCCTTAGATGCCTGTATACAAATTGGGGATCTTGTACATTTCAAAGTGGAAGTGCCCTCGTGGAGTCTGGAGTCAGCCAGGGACTCAGAGTTCCCCGCTGAGCCCAGACTCCATGTTGCGCTGCCAATTTGAAATGCCACACAGAGCCCAGGGTCAGCTGTGGATTCCCTTGCTGATCCCCAGGATCTGCACTGCATTTCAGAGGTATTTGGAATCAACCCCAGGCTCCACACAGCCTCTGCCTCTTTGAAATGCCACCTTAGAATTACAAAGGGGCAGTGCTGCACAGCTGAGTCAGGGAGCACTGGTGAAGTGCTGCCTCTTTGAACACCACCTTGGTAGATCAGCTGTGCGGTGCTGCCACTTTGAAATGACCTGGAAGTGTTCAAAGGGGCAGTGCTGCACAGCTGATCCCAGGCTCAGGTGTGCAGCACTGCCCTTTGAAGTACCCCCTCAACCTCTCCCTCCCTTTGCTGCCTCTATCTGATAGAGGCAGTGTGGGGGGGGGGAGAACTGACTAGTCTTTAACAACTAGTCTTTAACGTGCTTAATTCTGACAGGTCTCCTGCTCCATCAGTGATGATAAACATTTGGCTGTGTGCATTTTCAAATGCTCTCACAGCATATCATGCCAGTTCTGCGAAGGTAGCTAATATAACAGACTTCATGAGAGCCCTCAGAGCACAGACTCAGATAAAATATGAAGGCACCCGAGTCAGGTTTATTGTCAAACAAAGTACATTAATAGTCATCAGTAGCCAGATGGCTTCTGATCCCCTATGCATTTGTACCTGTGACAATGCTCCCGGCTCAGTCAGTAGTATGGATTTACTATTGCCCCTTAAGACAGTCAAAGAGTTAAATTGAAGTAGCCCAACATTTATAGACAGAGGTAAACAACTCTAGGTATCATTTTTATGCATTAATTACACATTTGGTACTTCCTCTTGTACTTTCCTTCCCAAGCATTCACTACCGGTAGTCCTGCTTTCACTTCTGTTGTTTCAAATGGTTTTATCATGTACTAAGTTGGGGTGTCCTTGTACCATGCTGAGGAGTGTATTAATGTATTTCATGTGCTTTAGCAGAACTAGCAGTTCAAGTGTGAGAGACACTGACTTGCAGGCAAACATCTGCTTTTAACAATGCCTGTCTGTGACTCATAGTATAACTCTAGCTTACTTTGATTCATGCTCCAGGCTCTTTCTTTCTCCTACACACACGATTGGAATATTGGTATCAAAGGGCACAGCTTGCTCAGGAAGGGTCAGCAACAGAAGTTTCCTTCTCACTGTCACAAGAGGGAAACTCCTCAGCGGGCAGAGCCGGGCAGGTCTGTGTCTGGGCACAGACTGAGGCTCCTGGAACCATGGGATGGTATTTAATGGGAACCCCTGGACAGGGATGTGCATGCGTGTTCCTCTGGTGGGTATAAGCAGTGATGTAGGTGAGCGCTTAGTGCATAGGGAAGTCCCTTTGTGGACAGTCTCCCGTTACATCCCACGAGACCGTGTCAGATCAGTTCACATGACAGAAGGTGGCTGTGAAGGGCAGAAGGGGAGGCCAGAGAACAGGCCACTGGGCTGGCACCCTGCAGAACCTGCTTGGCCTGGGATTTGCATTTTAAAAGATGCAAATCTTGGATCTGAGGCCTCCACCATGTCCACCTTCTGGAGGTGCATGTGATGGGACAGGGAGATGCAGGTGGAGGCCCAGAGGCAGAACTGCCCCCAGAGAACCGTGGCTGCAGGGTGTCCTGTCCCCTGGCTGCTTTTTAGAGATAAAATTCCTTATTGAACGTTTCTCTTCCCTAAGCCCTGCCATCTGGTCCTCTGCTCTTGTGAGCTCCTTGGGCAGGTTGTGATCTTCAAGGAACTTTGGCCAGGTACCTGAGTAACCAGGGCTATGTCTATACTCGTGGCTTCTTGTGGGATAAATATGCAAATGAGGCTAAGCATAGAATATCGCCAAGCCTCATTTGCATACCTAATGAGCTGTGCTTTGCAAAAGCATCCATGGCAGTGTGGATGCTCTCTTGCGCAAGAAAGTTCTGATGGCCATTTTAGCCAGAGGGCTTTCTTGCGCAAGAAACCCCTACAGCCCGTCCACACTGCCCTCCCGCGCAAGAGCTCTAGCACAAGAGAGCTTACACCTGTTACAAAAGAGTGTAGTAATATCCCTACTTAAATACTACACTTTAACATTTCTACTTATGGTGCAAAGTACAGACACTACCTATTTCCTTGTAGACTTCCACAGCTAGTCTGAGATAAATCCTAAGCAATCTTACAATATAGGGGTGACATGGAATTGAGGTCACTTCTCCACACAGGAAACCAAAGTTGTGGTAGGAATGAGATTTGAATCCAAGCAAGCCTTGGGAGAGCAGGGTACCTAATTGAGTGACAGAACCGGAAATAAAGGGCTGGGCAAACATACATACGAAATTCTGATAATGACATATGAGTAGATAGTAATATTTCGTCCAATCTCTGACATGCCATGTTTAGCCCGAGCTCCTCAGATTCCACCATCAGAAGGGCAGGTGGGGGCTGTGTGGATCCATGTTCCTCCCAGGCAATGTGACTCCCAACTCCAAGTCTCTGAATCACACCCTAAGGCTGACATGGAGCCCCTCTAGCCCACCATTGGCCACCTTGCTTAGCCAAAATGGAGTGCTGGCTTATGCCCACTGGGACACCCCTTTGCCCACATCTTGAATACTGTGTGCAGAAGTGGTCTCCTCATCTAAAGAATTCTCTTGGCCAGGGCTGGCTCTAGGCATCAGCAAAGCAAGCACGTGCTTGGGGCGGCACATTTCTAGGAGCGGCATTCCGGCTGAGATCCTCCTGCTGAGTGTGGACACCACTCGGCACAGCCCCCTGCAGCCCAAAACTCCTGAGCTCAAGCGATCAGCCGGCCTCAGCCTCCCAGCACTGGGATCACAGGCACCTGCCACGGCACCCGGCTGGCTACTAAAGGCTCCAGGCTGCACCTTGAACTCTCTGTCCGGTAGAATTGAGCGCATGCGCCATGTGGTATGGGCATCTCCCTTGGCATTGCCCTTGGAACACGGGCCATGGGGTTGGACCCAGCCCTGAGAATGGGGTGCGGGGCGGTATCAACACAGACCGGGTCTGGCTCAGCCCCAGCTAGTCCCAGGGGCGCCCCGCTCTCAGTGCGCCCCGCCTAGAGCTCTGACCTGCTCCATTTCTGATCCCGGTTCCCCTCTCCCCGGCCCTCAAACTTCCCAGCAGTGACTGTGTCAAGGCCAAATGTGGCCCAAAAGCCCGCCCCGAACTGCGGATGCCTCCAGCCTCAGCCTCCAGCAGCGCCAGCCTGTGTGTGTCCGGCTTGGGCAGGTCCCCTTTCCCCTCAGTGCGCCCAGTGTGACCGATGGGAATGGAGCCCCTGAAACACCCGGGGTCCTATATGGAGCAACAAGGGATCCCCCGCCCCTTGGATCATGTGCGGGGAGCGGCATTAGCCCAGCTCCTGGCGCCGCTCCGGCCAGCGCCTCAGACCGCAGAGCTTGAAGCTGGAGCCTTGAGTGTGTGAAACCAGCTGGGCCCGTGGCGGTGCCTGTGATCCCAGCTCCCAGAGAGGCTGAAGCCAGCGGATTGCTGGAGTTCTGGGCTGCAGGGGCTGTGCCGAGTGGGTGTCTGCACTGAGGGCGACATTGACATGGGGATCCCTGGGAGCCGGGATCCCCAGGTTGCCTAAGAAGGGGCGAACCGGCCCAGGTCGGGAAGGAGCAGGTCAAAGCCCCGTGTCGCTCAGTAGTGGGATAGCGCCTGTGAACAGCCCCTGCGGTGCAGCCTGGGCGAGACAGGGAGACCCGGCATCTTCTTATGCCGCCCCCCACCACAGAGCCCATCTGGGGAACGGGGCATCCACACGGAGGAGAGCCAGAATGCAGGGGTGGAGTGGAGACACCCAGGAGTCAGGGATCTTCAAAGCGCAATCAGACGCCAAATGTCCGGGCTGTTCACAGAGGGGCTCGCAGCGCTGCTTCCCGGAGTCTCGAAGCGAGCTGGAGGGCTCGCAACTCACGTTTCTCTCTCCGAAACCTGCAGCCCCTCTAGTGTGCGGGGGCCCTTCTCCCCTTTCAGGATCTCTGGAGAATGGGCGCCCCACCCCGCTCCCGCTGCTCCAGTCCGGATCCCAGCTGTGTGTTTGGTCTCCATTATCCTCCACCAAGGCTCTGTAGTGGGGAGCAGCATAAAGAGGCTGGGTCGCTGTGTCTCGCCCAGCCTGCGCTGCAGGGGCTGCTCACAGGTGCTATCCCAATACTGAGCGATGCAGGAGCTTTGACCTGCTCCATTCCCAACCGGGCCGGTTTGCCCCTCCTTAGGCAACCTGGGGACCCCAGCTCCCCAGGACCCCCGCCTTGTCAATGCTGCCCTTAGCGCAGACACCCACTCAGCGCAGCCCCCTGCAGCCCAGGATTCCTGAGCTCAAGTGATCTGCCAGCCTCAGCCTGCCCGGGCGCTGGGATCACAAATACCCACCACGGGGCCCGGCTGGGTTTCCCTTGTCCTGCTTGCACCTTCACACTACGGTGCCGCACTGGGCTTGCCTGGCCGCAACCGGCCCCAGGAGCCCAGCTCATTCTCCACAGTGTTATTTGCGTTACGGTGCGTCACAGCGAGGTGACAACACCGGACACGGGTCCTTGGGCACAGCCCCGGTCTGGAGAATGGGGCGCGGGGCTGCGTGAAAAGACATCGGGTCTGGCTCGGGTGCTGCCAGTCACGGGCGCACCCCACTCTCCATTGGCCCCGGAGTTTCCACCTGCTTCATTGCTGACCTGGCCCCCCTCGCCCTTGGCCCCCCGGGGACCCACAACCAACCGCAAATCAACGCATCGACGCACCTTTCGGACCAGACAGAAGCTCAGCACAACAGGGGGAAGCCCCTGCACTGCGAGACGCAACCTGCCTCAGCCACCTGTGGCGCACGGGAGGGTCTGGGCCGCCTTGTGTGGGCAGGGGCCTCCCAGCTCCCCCTTTAAGCGCCGCTTGTCAGTTCTAAGCTTTGGCCACACGGTGCAAGACCGGACCGTGAGATCCCCGGGGCTGAGCCCCGTGCACCGCGGGACACAGACTCGCACCCAGGCCTGTGTGGAGCCCGGAGGCCTTAGACAGAGTGAAGCGTTTCAGCCCGCGGGAGGCTACTCGGGTCCCGGGGGCAGGGAACAAGGTGCCACCAGGGCAATGGCGGAAGCGGGGTTGATGACACGTGCCCAGAGGATCCCACCTGGTGATCCGCTCCGGTACCACAGAGCCGGGCGTCCCTGTTCCACCTGCCCTTAGTGCAGGGCCAGCTCTAAGCACGAGAAAAGCCCCAGTCCCACTCCACTCATGCCTCGGTCAAAAAAGGAGGGGTGGCCAAAAATTTTTTTCTTGGGGTGGCAAAAAACCTAGACCTGGCCCTGGCCACACCTACACAAGTCTGCACTCCCATGTCCCCACCTGACCAAGGGTTGGAGCTCAGCCATGTCCCAGGGCACAGCAGCTCCCCTTGTCACCGCCAGAGGTCATATTTACCCAGCAGCCCAGCCCCGACTAAGGATGTTAAATTGGGGTTAATTGGCTAGTTGGGTAGTCCATGGAATTTCCATCGACTACTCGACTAGTTGATGGGCACTTCTGCATTCAAAGGAGGACTCCGGAACTCCAAGTACAGTCTGGGGGCACCCAGAAGTCCGGCCAATTGCAGGCTCCAGCAGGCTGGCCTGCTTTGGAATGTTCAAGAGTCCCCAGTGTGGACTCCTGTGCATTTCAAAGCCACATCTGGCTCATGGACTCCCCAGCTGACCCTTTGAACACTAATTCTGCTTTTCAAAGGGGCAGCGCCGAACAGTTGTGGGGCCCTGCCATTTTGAAGTACCCCTTTTCCCCTCCCCCTTTTTTTGCCTCTATCTGATACAGGCAGCAAGGGTGGGGAAGGTCCACTAGTTGACTAGTCCTTAACATCCATATTCCCTGGCAGGCTGCAGTCAGTTCCCAACCAGTTCTCT
>JAFJHL010000020.1:0-18999 GCA_019425775.1 Rafetus swinhoei | reverse complement strand
CCTGCTTCCGGAGGTTGGTTCTCCAGTCCTCTTCCTCCCAATCTCCCCGGCCAGCCCCCGCACCCGTTCAGCCCTGGTTCCGCCGCCCACCCTCCCCAATCTCCGCTAGACATCCCCACTACCCCAACCCTGCTTCCACCACCGCCCACCCGCTGGATCTCCGCGGGACAGACCCGCTACCCCCAACCCTGCTTCTTCCACCCGCCCGCCCGGATCTCTGCCGGACAGCCCCGCTACCCCCAACCCTGCTTCCGCTGCCCGCCCGGATCTCCGTGGGACAGCCCTGCTACCCCTAACCCTGCTTCTGCCACCCGCCCAGATCTCCGCTGGACAGCCCCGCTACCCCTAACCCTGCTTCTGCCGGCCGGCCACCCGCCAACCCCGATCTCCACAGGACAGCCCTGCTGCCCCCAACCCTGCTTCCTGGCGGCTGGTTCCCCCCCCCACACACACACACCTCCTCCCAGCCCGCCCCGCTCTGCTCCCCTCATGGCAGCCACGCTGAGGCCCGGTATTTTTTTCACGTGGCCCATAGTTTGGGAAACGCTGCTGTAGTTGTAATTTTTCTGCTGGGTCTCATACTTCTAATATTGCTAGCAAACCTTCCAAAGTCCTTTTGGTGTTTTCAATTCTGACAGTAATCATAGGACTGAAAGGGAGCCCGAGAGATCATCTAGTCCAGCTGGGGGAGGGTCTGGAAGAGTTCTGTCCATGCCCGGTGGGTCTCGCACTACTGGCGGATAATATTATCCTCAGAGACTCGCTGTGGTCCCATACACGACCCCTTTCTCTTTACAGGAGGCAGGGTCCACATCTTAGTGAGCCATACTCATCACAGGCTAGTCCATGGTTTTGGGGTGAAAACCCCCTGATAGTCCTGGTCTCCCTTCTTGGGACAGGCTCTGTGTTGGCGTGGGGGAAGGTTTGGAGAGGAACCTGGGCCTGCCTACTACTCCAGGTTCTGGCCCAGGGCTCCTAAAGTAGCAGCAGCAGTCAAGGTTGTTTTTCCTTATAACTTGGCAGCTTTTTCCCTGGGCCGCTTCCCCAAACAACCCCTCCAAGGGTTATAAATAGAGGAAGTTGCAGTATTTTGCACTATTCATTTTCTTTTTATTTGACTTCATATTAAATAAACACTTAAAGTCATGCACCTGGTTAATTATCCCTTATAATTCACAATATGTATATATATTGTGACAGACCTAAGCCAGCAGCCTGCCACACTCTGGTCCTATAAGGTCCGGGAGGTGGGCGGGCATTAGCCTGCCCACATCTAAAGGAGCCTCCCCCAGCCTACAGGGAGGATCCAAAGAGCCCTGGACACCAAGTGATTCTGGGGGACAAAGAAAAGAAAAACAGGGACAGGTGTGACGGTCAAAGGGCTAAAAGGAGGGAACCGGATGGGGAAACCGAACAGAGAACCCCAGACAGAGCCCACTGCCCCTTGAAGGCCTTGAGAGAGCCAGCGGACGCTGCCCAGTGTAACTCTGCCCAGATGCATGAACAGATGCAGGAGCAGAAATAGGGCCCTGTAGTGGGCTCTATTTGGAAAACCACGGGGGAGTGGGCGGGCAAAGCCCGCCCACTTTCTAAAAGCCCCTCCCCCAGCCTTGCGGGAGGGACGACTGGACCCGTGTCCAATTAATTACTGGGGACAAATAATGACAAAAGGGACAAGGAGTGCAGGCTAAAGGTTAATAACTAGGGAACCAGATGGGGACACCGAGCAGAGAACCCCGGACAGCGCCCACTGCTCCTCGAAACTGTCAAGGGAGCCAGTGGGCCCGCCCAGAGGAACTCTGCCGGATCGTGACACAAGGGAGGAGCGGAAATAGGCCCCACAGTCGCAGAAACCCCTCGTCTAGCATCCTCCTCCTGGTGTTATAAATGGCGACTTTAGCCAAGGCCAGGAGGAGGTTGTGAGGAGGTCGCGACTTTGTGGGGCAGCAGTTAGTGTGCATAGATAAAAGGTGAGGGAAAAGTGCAGCCAGAACCTCAACAAGAGGTTCTGGAGGAGCGGAATAGGGGCTGCAACCTGGCGCACTCCAGGTATCGTCGCCAGGTTTTCCCTCACGCCGCAGAAGGGCAGGCTTCGGGATGGGGTGAACCGCGCCAGGTACACGCCCGTGCTCACGGCTCCGTGAAGGAGCCGCCAACTAATGTCCCGATGGGCGTGGAATTAGATGGGAATACACGCTGGCCCATCGGGGTTCCCCACCCTCTATGGGTCTTAGATAGTCCCGCCACTTAGTGTCGGGGCGGGACATGAGGTGGGGAGATGCAGAGTGTGGAGCACGGCGTGTACAGATGTTCCCTAGGCGCGGTTCGAAAGCAGACCGGCTGCAATTTTGCAGCCGGCTGGGGAAATCAGGATGGGGGCTCGGGGCCCGCGGAACAGGGGCCCGATAATAAGGGACGGAGGTTTGCAGGAAGGGAGGCGGGCGTACCCTCTCGCAGGGCTCTCTGCAGGAAGTCGAGGCGGGCGCGGCAAAACCGCCTTCACCTCCCGGAGTAGGCGCAGAGGGGTTCGAGGGTGGAAAGCCCCATGCGGCCAGCGGCGCACGAGATCCACCCAGTCCCCCGGCGTAGTCAGGAGGTCTCCGACCTTGGTGGTTTCTGCCAGGATCAGCCTCCGGCGCACGAAGAGACTCCGCCACCTGCACGCACAAGGCTGGATTGTGGAGCAGGGGCTCCGCGAGGAGGTCTGCTCCTCGGCGGCCTAGCGGACCTGGTCGCTGAGAACAGCTTCCAGGTCTGGAGGAGGTCCTGGTAGAATTCCGGCAGCTCTGAGAGGTCTCGCGGAAGACCCCTCGGATGGATAAAGAGCTGCCGGTCGTGTCGGAGCCCTCGGAGGCGGCGGAGGAAGCGCACCCCAAAGTGCTCCATGCCGGACTACCTGCACTAAAGAGGAGTCTCTGCAGGGCCTGGAGGCGGAAGGTCGGACCTGGCTGCGCCACGCCAGACCAGGCCTGGCCCCCTCCTCCAGGGGAGAGACAAGGCCCCTGCAGAGACCCAGTGCAGTCCTGGCCAAAGAACTCCAAAGCTGTCCTCTGGAGCTTGGCCAGGACCTCCGGGGCCGGGCGCAGGGTGTTGAGTCGGTGCCAGAGCATGGACAGGACCAGCTGATTTAGCACCAGTGCCCTCCCGCGAAGGGAGAGGCACCGGAGCAGTCCTGCCCACCTCCGCAACCGCTCACCCACCTGGCGTCCAAACCTTGCCAGTTTTCGGCGGAGAAGGATGCGTGGCGGATAAATAGGCGCCCAGATAGAGCAGCGGACCGCGCTCCACCTGATGGCCTGAAGCGCGGGTGGGAGGGCGGCCCGCCACCCGTCCCCGACCACCAGGCCAGAGCTCTTGACCCAGTTGACCCGGGCGGAGAGGCTGCGAGTAGGCGGCAGCGAGCCTCCACCGCGCCAGGTCGCCGGGTCCTGGACCACGAGGAGCCGCGTCATCGGCGTGCGCCGACAGGACCAACCGCAGCTCCGGCTCCGCAGCACCAACCCGTCAACCTCCTACGGAGAGCGGAGGAAGAACTCGATCGCCAGAAGCGTACAGCTGGCCCGACAGCGGACACCTGGCGTACCCCGCCCGAAGCTGACCGGCTCGGTCAGGGTCAGTTGAGCCTGACCAGACACTCCGCGAGCGTACAGCACCGGAGAAAACCCACAAAAGCGGGGCCCGAAGCCGAAGGCCTGCAGGGTGCCCAGGAGATACCGTGGTCCATCCTGTCGACGCCTTCTCCTGGTCCAGGGACAGGAGGCGAGCGACAAGCCGTCCTACACCCCAGCTCTAAGAGATCCCGGACCAAATACAAGTTGTCAAAAATACTACGGCCGGGGCGGTGTAGGTCTGGTCGGGATGGATCCGTCCGCCTGGACGCGGTCGCAGCGAGATGGCTTTGCTCGACTTTGTAGTCCGTGCTGAGGCGAGGCGGGGCGCCAGTTCCGTGGGTCGCGGAGTCCCCCTCTTCGGCAATAAAGCGAGCACCGCTCGCCTGCCTGACAGAGGAGGACCCGCTCTCAAGAACTTCGGCCCAGGCGGTAGCGAGGTCTGGGCGAGGGCGTCCCAAGAACGCGGTAGAACTCCACGGTCAGCCCGTCCATGCCCGGGGTTTTATTGTTGGGCATGAGGCGGAGGGCTTCGAGAACTTCGGCCAGAGTGAGAGGCAGCTCTGGCGGTCTCGATCGCCAGCGTGACCGTCGGGAGCTCGGTCAGAGGACCTTGCAGGCGTCGGCCGGTCGGATCCGGGAGAACAAACTGGCGTAGAAGGCCTGGCCCTTCCGCATCTCCGCGGATCCGTGAGAATGCCGTCCTCTGCTAAAGGCAGGTGGCGTGCTTTTAGCCCCCTCCTTTTCTCCAGGGCGTAGAAGAAGCGGGAGCATGATCCATCTCGAAGGAGCTGGATGCGGGATCGAACAAAGCGCCCGGGCCCTGTGATCTTCCAGGGCCGGGCTCCTCCGCCTCTCCCGATGCGCCCGCGGAGGATGGATCCTCGAGGCGGACACCAGCGCCTCTCAAGCTTCAAGACCTCCCGTTCCAACTGCTCTATCGCGCATCCCTCCGCGGCTGGCGCCGGGAAGTAGTCACGGCAGAAGAGCGGGCGCACCTTCCCCGTCCCACCATCGCGCGCCGAGAAGGCGGGCGCTGCTCCTGCCAGGCCGCCAGAACTCCCGGAAGGGCGCCCACGAAGCCCGTCCTCCAGCAGGCTATTATTAAAATGCCAATAGGCGGCCCCAGCCTCTCCGAACTCAGAGAGGCTTTCACGGCCACCAAATGGTGGTCGTGAAGCGGGGCGGCGGATGCTGGAAGTGGGCCCGTGCCAGGTGGAAAGCGAGAAGGTAAATGCGATCCAACCGGGAGTGGCTCGACCGATTGTGCCCCACCGGGCGTAAGTAAAGGTGGTACTGTCGTCCGGGTGGTGGTCGCCAGGCGTCCACCAGGGAGTGATGGTCCACGATCTCCCTGAGGGCGTCCGCTGCGGCCTGGCAGTTCGCGAGTCCTACGGTCGGTCATCGAGGTGGTGTTGAAATCCCGCCCAGGACCAGGCACTCGCGAGGATCAGAGTGCCGAGGAAGGTGGCGCCTGCGGTAAAGCGACCTGGTCGGGCCAGCGTTAGGCGTGAGCGTTGACCAAGTTCAGCGTCAGCCCCTCCGCAGAGCCGGACGTGCAACAAGCGGCCGGGGACGACCTCGGCGGTCCCCAGCACCTCGGGCCGTGGGGCAGGGGAGAACAGGGTGGCCACCCGGCCGGCGGCGCCGAGGTGGCTGAAATATACCCGTCCCCCACTCCAGCCGCCAGCCAGCCTCGGCGGCTGGAGTCGTGTGGGTCTCCTGCAGGAAGGCCACCGAGTACCCCCTCCCGGAGGAAGGAGAGCACCCGGCTCCTGCGACCGCCCTACAGCCCGGGCATTCAATGTTGCTAGGATGGTGTACTTCATGGTGAGGGCTGGGGTGGATCCTCGCGGGCAGGTGAATCGGCGGCCCCCGCAGGCCCGCAGCAGACCGCTCTCCGACCCAAAAGTCAGGAGCGTCTCGAAATCTGCGGGTCGGCGGTAGGCAGCGTCGTCCTGCCTATTGGTCCCTCTCCCCTCCGCAACAGGCCCCTGGTGGCCTGAAGAATGGAATGAAAGTCCCCCAGCGCTGGAGGCGAGCTGCACCTTCCCTTTAGCCCCGCGGTTATCCGCGAGAATTGGCGCAGCTCGCTCCTCAGCGCCGAGGAACCAGGAGTCTCCTCCGTCCGGGCCCCGGGTGGAGCTCACGGGCCGCGGAGCGGGCAAACAGGATCCGATCCCCAGCGGCGCCCGACACCGGCGGCGCGCGCTGCCGTCCCGACCCGGCAAGAAGCGGCGGAGGAACAAGGCAGCCCCTAACGGGTTGGGGACCGGGATTCAAATACCACCCCGAGGGCCGCCCGCGCTAGCGCGAGCAGGCGGCCCCGTGGTGGCACTGGAGAACATTTGGGGGCAATGGGAGCGGATCAGGTGTCGCGGCGGGAACCGGGTTGGGAAAGGCAGCGAGCGGCAGCGGAAGGGTGTTTTTGGTGGTAGGGGCGGGAGGAGGGTGGGCTGTGGACCGGACAAGGGTTCGGGGTTGGGAGTGAGGAGAGGCAGGGGTGGGAAAGGAATCGGGAACAGGAGAGGACTCGGGGCTGGAGATGGGTTCATAGAGGCGGAAAGCGAGGGTGGGGGGATCGGGGCGGGGAGGATCAGAGTCCCTGGCGGGGTCTGGGAGGGTCCCCGTGACTATCCCACCGGGCTGCGGCGCCTCGAGCGGGGACCTGGGATTCAGGGGCAGGAAGGGGCCCACGCCGGCGCCGGGCTCAGGTGGAGAGGCAGGAGTTGATACCTCGGCGTCGGCTAGGGTGGTGCCTTCTGCTGGGCCCCTGCGGGAAGGGAGATGACCGCCCGCCTCGATTACGAGAGCGCCCCAGATCCGGGACCCGGCCGCTCGGCGCCTGCCGTCGCCCCTGAGGCTCGGCGGCATCGGCTCGGCGCTCGAGTCGGCGGGCCAGTGGGTAATATCAGGGCGCCCGAGTGTGAGGGCGGGGTCGGCCACCTGGGACACAGGGTTGGGGTTGGGAGGAGGAGGCGGCGCACGGAGTCGCCGCCCAGACCGAGGCCCGCTGGCGGAGGTCGTCCTCCCCTGAGTGGCGGGGTCAGACCCAGGGCCTCGATCTCCTCGAAGATGGAGCTGAGTTCCATCCCCTCGGCCCCAGAGCCTTCCCCTCCGGCCGCCAAGGCAACAATTACCTCAGCGGGCACGGAGGGCTCGGTTGGAGCCGGGGCCGGGGGCTCCACCGAGGCCTCCTCTTGGAAGGGCTCCACAGGGAGGGCGTCGTCCCCCTCGCTGCCACGGCCTCCTCGTCCGGTGCCTCCTGCTGAAAGCTCGTCGGGCGCTCTCGGCAGCGCTGGCCCCCTCGGGATCTTTCGGAGGGCCTTCCCACCCTCCCCATCGAAGGGGAGATGGGGCCCGCGAGCGGCGGGCTGCGCTTCCCGGACGGCGTCCAGCCCTCCGAGGTGGAGGTGGAGGCTGGTCAGCAGGGGCAAGGCCGAGCGCTTTCGGTTTCGGGAGGGCGTTGTTGCAGGGGTGGGAAGGAAGGGAAAGGGATACCCCCACCTGGGAGCCCTCTCCCTCGCCGGCAACAACCGCGCCACCCTCTCCCCCTCGGGCCCGCAGAGACAGATCGAATAGAGCGGGGCCCGCCTGCTCGCTTCGGGCACGCCGGAGGCGCCCGGCTCGAGCAGAGCCGTCGGTTGGAGGAGGGCAGCCGCGGAGGCGGACTGCCAGGGGCGGCGGTGGTGGGGCCGGCACCCTCCGGGCCCAGAGGGGCCCGGACGCCTCCTCCGGACCGGGCCAAGGACAGTCCCTCGGACGTGCCCCATCGCCCGGCAGAGAAGCACCGGGACTCCCGAGGAGTAATGGACCCGGTAGAGGCCCCTGGTAGGGCACCATGAAGGACCCCTCGGCGCCTCCCGCCACGCGCCGCCGGCAGCAGCTGCAGCTGAACCTGCCGGCGGAAGGACAAACGTGGCGGAGGCGGGGTCCTTACAGCCCAGCAGGAGAGGGCTGATGGTAGAAATGGGCCTCCCAGAGTGGAGGAAGGCAGCAGGGCGGCATTAGGGAGGAAGGCGGGGCGGAGGTAAGGACCACCCGTGCGCCCAGGTCCTCCAGCGGTTCGAGGCACGTGCACGCCCCCACCGCCAGGCCCCTCCACCGCCTCCTGGGCGCGGCCTCGAGCAGGAAGAACACCACCTTGCCGTACAATTTGGAGAGCCGCCACCACGGCCGAGGCCCCACCACCCTCGCCAGCGCCCGCCGTAAGTTTCGGCGTGGGGCGGCGACCAGGAGGCAAGCGGACGCCGTGCCTCCTGGTCAGGAGTGGGAAAGGGCCCGGCCCCCAGGGATGGAGCTGGAGGCGGCAGTAGGGGCGGATGACCCGGCACGTGGGGCGGCAGCGGCCACCTGGCGTGCGCTCTGGGGGCGTAGATGGATCACCCCAGAGCCGGTGGGGAACAGCAGGAGGAGGGCTGCAGCGGGTGGCGGGGCGCGGTGGGCGAGGCGGCCTCGGCCACGGAGAGTCGGCTTTCGGGCAGACGCTGCCCTTCTTCCCTCCCGGCCCTTTTACCGGCCGAGGTAGAAGGCCCACCCGTAGCAGGGGCATCGGCCGTGGCAGCGGAGCTCGGGCTGGGGTCGGGAGGTCAGCCGCAGCAGTTGTTTGGGCGGTGGCAGTGGGGACCGTGGGGCCAGCGGGGACAGGGGCCTCCTCCATCGTGGGAAAAGGGTGGAAGGAGGCACAGATGGGAAGGAGGAAGGGTAAGGGCTAGCCACTCCTCCTCACCGAACAACAGGCAGAGGAGGAGGGCATCAATGCAAGGAAGGGGGTGTGAAAAGGGAAGGGCACTGGTTCGAGGAAAGGAGCAACCGTGGAAGGGGAGGGTTCAGCAGCCACTCCTCCTGCTAAGACTGTGGCAGAGGAGGAGGCGCTATTGCAGGGGAAGGCGCCAGGGCAAGGGATATATACAGTTGAGGAGGAAGGGAGAAGCAGCCACTCTCTCCCACTGACTGATTGCAGGAGAGAGGCGCTGGCAGGGCAGGAGTAAAGGGGGAACCGAGGGCCAGCTACCACTCCTCCCTGCAAGGCTGGACACAGAGGAGGAGGCGCTGGCAGGATGGGACAGGGGACACAGTAAGCGTATGTGCAGGCGGGGGCCGGCTCCTCCGGCTGCACTGGGGTACCAAGGGGCTATGGGATCAGTGAGGGAGTGAAGTGTACGAGGGCTAACTAAAAGGGGCGAGGCACGGCGCTCAGAGAGAGAGAGTCCGGGCAGGCAAAGTGATGCCAAAAAGGCCAGCGGGAACTTGGGGAGGAGGATTCTAGGGAAGGTAGGACTTGGGAAACAAGACAGCAGCTGGGAGGGCGGGGCACACACACAGCCAGGCTAGCTGGGGCAGGGCGTGGCAGGTAACTGGCTGTGGGAGTGGGTGTGGCAGGCAAGGAACCTTAGGGAGGAAGGACAAACTGGGCTGGCAGTGGGAAGGAAAAGCTGCTGGGGTAGGGTGGGGTGAGCAGGGGTGAGGGGCCCCTGCCAAATGTAACTGAGGAGGGGCCAAGTCCACGGGGTGGGGAGGAGCACACCCACGGCGCTGTGGGGCTCGACCTCGCCCACCGCTGCAGCAAACAGTCCCAGGGGCAGGTGGAGCAGTAAACCCCACCAAGGGGAGAAGAGAAGTCCCGGTGGTGATAAAGGTGGTGGAGGGGGCAGTGGGGGTGGTGGCAGCAGGAAGAGGGGGGCAGCTGGACTGGGGAGGGCTCTAAGCCTCTCCCCCGGCCCCCCCTCTTAACAGCTCAGTTCTATGCTCACCACCCCAGGAGCAGATGAAAAACACTAAGTCTCTAAAACAAGCCCCCTCCACAGTTCTAGGCAGCGGTCTCCTCTTCTCCTCCTCGGCGGGCACAGCAGCAGCAGTGGGCGGGTAGCAGCCGGCAAGGGAAGGCCTCCGGGTGGTGGGTGCAGGTGGGTCCTCTTCCTCTGGAGTGGGGAGAGGGGGCAGCCGGCAAGCCCCCTCTCCCAGACAACAGCAGCTGGTGGTGGTGGTGGTGGTGGGCTGGAGCAGCAACAGCAGCGTTGTCCAGGGGAGCAGGTCTCGGCAGGCAGGCGGGCGGTGGTGACTGGGTAGGGCAGGAGAGCCCGGCTGGTGCAGGAGCAGGAGCAGGAGCAGGGAGAGAGGGAAGAGGGCAGCCCCTGCACCCCGCTGCCTCTCCTCCTTCTCGGGAGTGGAGTGGGGTGCTCTATTTGGAAAACACGGGGAGTGGGCGGCGAAGCCCTGCACTCTAAAGCCCCTCCCCAGCCTTGCGGGAGGGACGACTGGACCCGTGTCCAATTAATTGCTGGGGACAAATAATGACAAAGGGACAAGGAGTGCAGGCTAGAGGTTAATAACTAGGGAACCGGATGGGGACACCGAGCAGAGAACCCGGACAGCGCCCACTGCTCCTCGAAACTATCAAGGGAGCCAGTGGGCGCCGCCCAGAGGAACTCTGCCCGGATCGTGACACAAGGGAGGAAGCGGAAATAGGCCCCACAGTCGCAGGAAACCCCTCGTCTAGCATCCTCCTCCTGCTGTTATAAATGGCGACTTTAGCCAAGGCCAGGAGGAGGTTGGCGAGGAGGTCCAGCGACTTTGTGGGGCCAGTTGGAGTGTGCATAGATAAAAGGTGAGGGAAAAGTGCAGCCAGAACCTCAACAAGAGGTTCTGGAGGAGCGGAATAGGGGCTGCAACCTGGCGCACTCCAGGTATCGCCAGGTTTTCCCTCACGCCGCAGAAGGGCAGGCTTCGGGATGGGGTGAACCGCGCCAGGTACACGCCCGTGCTCACGGCTCCGTGAAGGAGCCGCCAGCTAATGTCCCGATGGGCCGTGGAATTAGATGGGAATATCGCTGGCCCATCGGGGTTCCCCACCCTCTATGGGTCTTAGATAGTCCCGCCACTTAGTGTCGGGGCGGGACATGAGGTGGGGAAATGCAGAGTGTGGAGCACGGCGTGTACAGATGTTCCCTAGGCGCGGTTGAAAGCAGACCGGCTGCAATTTTTGCAGCCGGCTGGGAATCAAGGATGGGGGCTCGGGGCCAGCGGAACAGGAGGCCCGATAACAAGGGACGGAGGTTTGCAGGAAGGGAGGCGGGCGTACCCTCTGCAGGGCTCTCTGCAGGAAGTCGAGGCGGGCAGCGGCAAAACCGCCTTCACCTCCCGGAGTAGGCGCAGAGGGGTTCGAGGGTGGAAAGCCCCATGCGGCCAGCGGCGCGAGATCCACCCAGTCCCCCGGCGTAGTCAGGAGGTCTCCGACCTTGGTGGTTTCTGCCAGGATCAGCCTCCGGCGCACCGAAGAGACTCCGCCACCTGCACGCACAAGGCTGGATTGTGGAGCAGGGGCTCCGCGAGAGAGTCTGCTCCTCGGCGGCCCACAGCGGACCTGGTCGCTGAGAACAGCTTCCAGGTCTGGAGGAGGTCCTGGTAGAATTCCGGCAGCTCTGAGAGGTCTCGCGGAAGACCCCTCGGATGGATAAAAAAGAGCTGCCGGTCGTATCGGAGCCCTCGGAGGCGGCGGAGGAAGGCGCACCCCAAAGTGCTCCATGCCGGACTACCTGCACTAAAGAGGAGTCTCTGCAGGGCCTGGAGGCGGAAGGTCCGGACCTGGCTGCGCACGCAGACCAGGCCCTGGCCCCCCTCCTCCAGGGGGAGAGACAAGGCCCCTGCAGAGACCCAGTGCAGTCCTGGCCAAAAGAACTCCAAAGCTGTCCTCTGGAGCTTGGCCAGGACCTCCGGGGCCGGGCGCAGGGTGTTGAGTCGGTGCCAGAGCATGGACAGGACCAGCTGATTTAGCACCAGTGCCCTCCCGCGAAGGGAGAGGCACCGGAGCAGTCCTGCCCACCTCCGCAACCGCTCACCCACCTGGCGTCCAAACCTTGCCAGTTTTCCGGCGGAGAAGGATGCGTGGCGGATAAATAGGCGCCCAGATAGAGCAGCGGACCGCGCTCCACCTGATGGCCTGAAGCGCGGGTGGGAGAGCGGCCGCCACCCGTCCCGACCACCAGGCCAGAGCTCTTGACCCAGTTGACCGGGCGGAGAGGCTGCGAGTAGGCGGCGCAGGCCTCCACCGCGCCAGGTCGCCAGTCCTGGACCACGAGAGCACGTCATCGGCGTCGCCCGACAGCACCAACCGCAGCTCCGGCTCCGCAGCACCAACCCCGTCAACCTCCTACGGAGGCGGAGGAAGAACTCGATCGCCAGAGCGTACAGCTGGCCTGACAGCGGACACCCCTGGCGTACCCCGCCCGAAGCTGACGGCTCGGTCAGGGTCAGTTGAGCCTGACCAGACACTCCGCGAGCGTACAGCACCGGAGAAAACCCACAAAGCGGGGCCCGAAGCGAAGGCCTGCAGGGTGCCCAGGAGATACCCGTGGTCCATCCTGTCGACGCCTTCTCCTGGTCCAGGGACAGGAGGCGAGCGACAAGCCGTCCCTACACCCCAGCTCTAAGAGATCCCGGACCAAATACAAGTTGTCAAAAATACTACGGCCGGGGCGGTGTAGGTCTGGTCGGGATGGATCACGTCCGCCAGCACGGACCGCAGTCGCAGCGAGATGGCTTTGCTCACGACTTTGTAGTCCGTGCTGAGGAGGCGAGGCGGGGCGCCAGTTCCGTGGGTCGCGAGTCCCCCTCTTCGGCAATAAAGGCGAGCACCGCTCGCCTGCCTGACTGAAGGAGGACCCGCTCTCAAGACTCGGCCCAGGCGGTAGCGAGGTCTGGGCGAGGGCGTCCCAGAACTGCGGTAGAACTCCACGGTCAGCCCGTCCATGCCGGGGTTTTATTGTTGGGCATGAGGCGGAGGGCTTCGAGAACTTCGGCCAGAGTGAGAGGCAGCTCTGGCGGTCTCGATCGCCAGCGCTGACCGTCGGGAGCTCGGTCAGAGGACCTTGCAGGCGTCGGCCGGTCGGATCCGGGAGAACAAACTGGCGTAGAAGGCCCTGGCCCTTCCACGCATCTCCGCGGATCCGTGAGAAGTGCCGTCCTCTGCTAAAAGGCAGGTGGCGTGCTTTTAGCCCCCTCCTTTTCTCCAGGGCATAGAAGAAGCGGGAGCATGATCCATCTCCCGAAGGAGCTGGATGCGGGGATCGAACAAAGCGCCCGGGCCTGTGATCTTCCAGGGCCCGGGCTCCTCCGCCTCTCGATGCGCGCGGAGGATGGATCCTCGAGGCGGACACCAGGCGCCTCTCAAGCTTCAAGACCTCCCGTTCCAACTGCTCTATCGCGCATCCCTCCGCGGCTGGCGCCGGGAGTAGTCGCGGCAGAAGAGCGAGCGCGCACCTTCCCCCGTCCCACCATCGCGCGCCGAGAAGGCGGGCGCTGCTCCTGCCAGGCCCGCCAGAACTCGGAAGGGCGCCACGAAGCCCGTCCTCCAGCAGGCTATTATTAAAATGCCAATAGGCGGCCCCAGCCTCTCCGAACTCAGAGAGGCTTTCCGCCGCAAATGGTGGTCGTGAAGCGGGGCGGCGGATGCTGGAAGTGGGCCCGTGCCAGGTGGAAAGCGAGAAAGGTAAATGCGATCCAACCGGGAGTGGCTCGACCGATTGTACCCCACCGGACGTAAGTAAAGGTGGTACTGTCGTCCGGGTGGTGGTCTCGCCAGGCGTCCACCAGGGAGTGATGGTCCACGATCTCCCTGAGGGCGTCCGCTGCGCCTGGCAGTTCGCGAGTCCTACGGTCCCGGTCATCGAGGTGGTGTTGAAATCCGCCCAGGACCAGGCACTCGCGAGGATCCAGAGTGCCGAGGAAGGTGGCCGCCTGCGGAAAAGGTGACCTGGTCGGGCCAGCGTTCGGGCGTGAGCGTTGACCAAGTTCAGCGTCAGCCCCTCCTGCGAGCCGGACGTGCAACAAGCGGCCGGGGCGACCTCGGCGGTCCCCAGCACCTCGGGCCGTAGGGCAGGGAGAACAGGGTGGCCACCCGGCCGGCGGCGCCGAGGTGGCTGAAATATACCCCGTCCCCCCACTCCAGCCGCCAGCCAGCCTCGACGGCTGGAGTCGTGTGGGTCTCCTGCAGGAAGGCTACCGAGTACCCTCCCTCCCGGAGGAAGGAGAGCACCCGGCTCCTGCGACCGCCCTACAGCCCGGGCATTCAATGTTGCTAGGATGGTGTACTTCATAGTGAGGGCTGGGGTGGATCCTCGCGGGCAGGTGTCGGCGGCCCCCGCGCCCGCAGCAGACCGCTCCCGACCCAAAAGTTAGGAGCGTCTCGAAATCTGCGGGTCGGCGGTAGGCAGCGTCGTCCTGCCTATTGGTCCCTCTCCTCCGCAACAGGCCCTGGTGGCCTGAAGAATGGAATGAAAGTCCCCCAGCGCTGGAGGCGAGCTGCACCTTCCCTTTCGCCCGCGGTTATCCGCGAGGAATTGGCGCAGCTCGCTCCTCAGCGCCGAGGAACCAGGAGTCTCCTCCGTCCGGGCCCCGGGTGGAGCTCACGGGCCCGCGAGCGGGCAAACAGGATCCGATCCCCAGCGCCCGACACCGGCGGCGCGCTGCCGTCCCGACCCGGCAAGAAGCGGCGGAGAACAAGGCAGCCCCTAACGGGTTGGGGACCGAGGATTCAAATACCACCCCGAGGGCCGCCCGCAGCTAAGCGGAGCGAGGCGGCCCCGTGGGGTGGCACTGGAAGACATTTGGGGGCAATGGGAGCGGATCAGGAAAGGCAGGCGGCAGCGGAAGGGTGTTTTTGGTGGTAGGGGCGGGAGGAGGGTGGGCTGTGGACCGGACAAGGGTTCGGGGTTGGGGAGTGAGGAGAGGCAGGGGTGGGAAAGGAATCGGGAGGCAGAGAGGACTCGGGGCTGGAAATGGGTTCATAAAGGGGCGGAAAGCGAGGGTGGGGAGGATCGGGGGCGGGAGGATCAGAGTCCTGGCGGGGTCTGGGAGGGTCCCCGTGACTATCCCACCGGGCTGCGGCGCCTCCCGAGCGAGGACCTGGGATTCAGGGACAGGAAGGGGCCCACGCCCGGCGCCGGGCTCAGGTGGAGAGGCAGGAGTTGATACCTCGGCGTCGGCTAGGGTGGTGTCTTCTGCTGGGCCCCCTGCGGGAAGGAGATGACCGCCCGCCTCGGTTCGAGAGAGGCGCCCCGGATCCGGGACCCGGCCGCTCGGCGCCTGCCGTCGCCCCTGAGGCTCGGCGGCATCGGCTCGGCGCTCGGGTCGGCCGGGCCAGTGGGTAATATCAGGGCGCCCGAGTGTGAGGCGGTCGGCCACCTGGGACACAGGGTTGAGGTTGGGGAGGAGGCGGCGCCGCAGTCGCCGCCCAGACCGAGCCCGCTGGCGGAGTCGTCCTCCTGAGTGGCGAGGTCAGACCCAGGGCCTCGATCTCCTCGAAGATGGAGCTAAGTTCCATCCTCGGCCCCAGAGCCTTCCCCTCCGGTCGCCAAGGCAACAATTACCTCAGCGGGCACGGAGGGCTCGGTTGGAGCCGGGGCCGGGGCTCCACCGAGGCCTCCTCTTGGAGGGCTCCACAGGGAGGGGCGTCGTCCCCCTCGCTGCCACGGCCTCCTCGTCCGGTGCCTCCTGCTGAAGCTCGTCGGTGCTCTCGGCAGCGCTGGCCCCCTCGGGATCTTTCGGAGGGGCCTTCCCACCTCCCCATCGAAGGGGAGATGGGGCCCGCGAGCGGCGGGCTTTGCGCTTCCCGACAGCGTCCAGCCCTCCGAGGTGGAGGTGGAGGGCTGGTCAGCAGGGGCAAGGCCGGGGGGCGCTTTCGGTTTTCGGGAGCGTTGTTGCAGGGGTGGGAAGGAAGGGAAGGATACCCCCACCTGGGGGGAGCCCTCTCCCTCGCCCGGCAACAACCGCGCCGCCCTCTCCTCCTCGGGCCCCGCAGAGACAGATCGAGTAGAAGCGGGGCCCGCCTGCTCGCTCGGGCACGCCGGAGGGCACCCCGGCTCCCGAGCAGAGCCGTCGGTTGGAGGAGGGGCAGCCGCGGAGGCCGGACTACCAGGGGGGCCGGCGGTGGTGGGGCCGGCACCCTCCGGGCCCGGGGCCGGACGCCTCCTCGACCGGGCCAAGGGACAGTCCCTCCGGGCGTGCCCCATCGCCCGGCAGAGAAGCACCGGGACTCCCGAGTAATGGACCCGGTAGAGGCCCCCTGGTAGGGCACCATGAAGGACCCCTCGGCGCCTCCCGCCACGCGCCGCCGGCAGCAGCTGCAGCTGAACCTGCCGGCGGAAGGACAAACGTGGCGGAGGCGGGGTCCTTACAGCCCAGGAGAGGGCTGATGGTGGAAATGGGCCTCCCAGAGTGGAGAGGAAGGCAGCAAGGCGGCATTCGGGAGGAAGAGGCGGGGCGGAGGTCAGGACCACCCGTCGCCCAGGTCCTCAGCGGTTCGAGGGCACATGCACGCCCCCACCGCCAGGCCCCTCTCCACCGCCTCCTGGGCGGCGGCCTCCGAGGCAAGGAAGAACACCACCTTGCCATACATTTGGAGGCCGCCACCACGGCCGAGGCCCCCACCACTCGCCAACGCCCGCACGTAAGTTTCGACGTGGGCGAGGCGACCAGGAGGCAACGGACGCCGCGCCTCCTGGTCAGGGTGGGAAAGGGCCCTGCCACCAGGGATGGAGCTGGAGGCGGCAGTAGGGGCGGATGACCCGGCATGTGGGGCGGCAGCGGCCACCTGGGCGCACGCCTGGGGGCCAGATGGATCACCCCAGAGCCGGTGGGGGAACAGCAGGAAGGGAGGGGCTGCAGCAGGTGGCGGGTCGCAGTGGGCGGGCGGCCTCGGCCACGGAGGGGTCGGCTGGCCGGGCCTTTGCCCTTCTTCCTCCCGGCCCTTTACCGGCCGAGGTAGAAGGCCCACCCGCAGCAGGGGCGCCGGCCGTGGCAGCGGCGGAGCTCGGGCTGGGGGTCGGGAGGTCAGCCGCAGCAGTTGTTTGGGCCGGTGGCAGTGGGGGACCGTAGGGGCCAGCGGGGACAGGGGCCTCCTCCATCATAGAAAAAGGTGGAAGGAGGCACAGATGGGAAGGAGGAAGGGTATGTAGCCACTCCTCCTCACCCAACAACAGGCAGAGGAGGAGGGCATCAATGCAAGGAAAGGGGCGGAAAAGGGGGCACTGGTTCGAGGAAGGAGCAACCGAGGAAGGGGAGGGTTATAACCACTCCTCCCTGCTAAAACTGAGGCAGAGGAGGAGGGCGCTATTGCAGGGGGAAGGTGCGAGGGCAAGGGATATATGGTTGAGGTTGAGGAAGGGAGAAGCAGCCACTCTCTCCCACTGACTGATTACAGGGAGAGAGGGCGCTGGCAGGGTAAAAAGGGGGACCCAAGGGGCCAGCTACCACTCCTCCCTGCAAGGCTGGACGCAGAGGAGGAGGGCGCTGGCAGGGCAGGCAGGGGGCAAGGCAATAGGTGCAGGGCGGGGGCCGGCTCCTCCGGCTGCACTGGGGTACTGAGGGGGCTATGGGTCAGTGAAAGGGGTGCAGTGCACTGGAGGGGGACAACTAAAAGGGGGAGGCACAAGCGCTCGAGGGGGAACCTGGGTACTCAGGGCAACAGCAGGGGACTATTGGGAGGTTGGGGGATAGAAACACTAAGGAAGCTGGGGCAGGGAGAGGCAGGCTACAACTGGGCGGGCACACACAACAGGCTAGCTTGACGAGGGCGTGGCAGGTAAGAAGCTCTGGGGTTGGTGTGGTGGGTAAGGAACCTTATGAAGGAAGGGGAAAACAAACTGGGCTAGTAGGGCAGGGCAGGCTGCTAAGGTAGGGTGGGGCAAGCAGGGGTGGGGCCCTCAGCCAAACGTAGCTGAGGGAGGGGGCCAAGTCCAAGGGGTGGGGAGGGAGCACACCCACGAGCGCTGTGGGGCTCGACCTCGCCCACCGCTGCAGCAAACAGTCCCAGGTGGAGAGCGGGCAAACCCCACCAAGGGGAGAAGAGGCAGTTCAGATGTTAAAGGGTGGTGGAGGGGCGTTGGGGTGGTGGTGGCAGCAGGGGACAGCTGGACTGAGGGGAGGGCTCTGAGCCTCTCCCCCAGCCCCCCCTTTCAATGGCTCAGTTCAACACCACCCCTGGAGCAGATGACAAAAACTCAGTCTGATGAATAAAACCCCCTCCACAGTTCCAGATGGTAGTGTTCCTCTTCTCCTCCTCGGCAGGGTGCAGCAGCAGTGGGCGGGTGGCAGCCAGCAGGGGAAGGCCTCTGGGCGGTGGTGCTGGTGGGATCCTCTTCCTCTGGAGTGGAGGAGGGGAGAGGGAGGGCAGCCGGCAGGCCCCCCCTCTCCCCTCAGGCAGCAGCAGCAGCCGGTGGTGGTAAGAGGCGGCGGTGTCCGGGGGGAGCAGGTCCAGCAGCACGGAGACCTCAGGTGGTGGCTGGGTGAAGCAGGGAGCGCCCCGGCTGGTGCAGGAGCAGGAGCAGGAAGGGAGGAAGAGCGGCAGCACTGCACCCTGCTGCCTCTCCTCCTTCTCTGGAGTGGGGCGGGGTGCTGAGTGGCTGCCCGCTGAGCAGGAGGAGGAGGAACCCCTCCGGGCTCCATGTTGGGCGGAGGGTAACCCCGCCCTGTCACCTGACCGGAAGTTAAGGGGCGGACCCAGGACTATAAAAGCCCAGGCAGCAGCCTCAGTCAGGGCTGAGCCTGCCAAGAGGCTAGAGGCCTCCCCGGGACTCCCAGGCTGGGGAGTGGGAGCTGAGGCCTGGCCAGGGCCTCCTACCTACCAGGGCCCAGAGACTGACTACTGGCCCCCTGCCTGGGAGCCAGAGACCCAGCGAAGTCGGCCTACCGTCCCAGAAGCCCCAGAGGAGCCAAAGGGCCAGCCCGAGCCGGCACCCCAGCACCTGGCCCGGAGCCAGAGCAGCGACCTCCGCTACGGAGACTGGAGACGCCGCCAGGAGCCCTCGGACCCTAACCCTGAGGCCCGGCCCGACCCGACACCGCCGGCACCAGGAGCCCAGCTGAGCCCCAGGGACCTGCAAGCGGCAGAGGACTGGATCGGACCGCCCCGATAGGACGAGACCCTCCTGGACTCCCTACCTCCGCCACCCGACACCCAGGTACCGGCTGAGGGGGAGAAGGGAAGTGGCCCAGGGGTTGGTGGGGCTGTTAAAGGCCCAAGGCCGGCGCGTTTCGGGCCGGAGCCCCCGCCGAGCCGTAGCAGCCCACACTGCTGCTCCTAGGGCCCTGGGCCGGGGCGCAGTGGAGTGGGTGGGCCTGCGCCCCCCCTGCCACTCACCCAACGGGTGGCAGTCTCCCCCTGGCTACTGCCGCAGGCCGGTACCCTGCGATCCTCCTGAACAAGGCGCTCCCAATTTGCTGTTGGGTTTGGCCCACCCGGACTGAGGGTCGGGCCTTTATAACTGACTGTGTTTGTTTGCTGCCACGCCCTGAACCAAGGCCTGGCCACTTTATGACTGATCGTGGGTTTACTGCCACGCCCTGAACAAGGGCTTGGCCTAGCTATAGAGACTGAAGGGGTCGGTTTGTGGCT
>JAFJHL010000185.1:0-16999 GCA_019425775.1 Rafetus swinhoei | reverse complement strand
AGAATCACAGAACACGAGAACTGGAAGGGACCTCAAGAGGTCATCGAGTCCAGTCCCCTGCCCTCATTGCAGGACCCACTACCATCTAGACCATCCCTGATAGATGTCTGTCTAACCTGCTCTTAAATATCTCCAGAGATGGAGATTCCACAACCTCCCTAGGCAATTTATTCCAGTGTTTAACCTCCCTGACAGTTAGGAAGTTTTCCTAATGTCCAACCTAAACCTCCCTTGCTGCAGTTTAAGCCCACTGCTTCTTGTCCTATCCTCAGAGGCCAAGGAGAACAATTTTTCTCCCTCCTCCTTGTGACACCCTTTAGAAACACCTGAAAACCGCTTTCATGTCCCCTCTCAGTCTCTTCCTTTCCAAATTGAACAAGCCCAATTCTTTCAGTCTTCTTTCATAGGTCATGTTTTCTAGACCCTTAATCATTCTTCTTGCTCTTCTCTGGACCTTCTCCAATTTCTCCACATCTTTCTTGAAATGTGGTGCCCAGAACTGGACACAATACTCCAACTGAGCCCTAATCAGCGCATAGCAGAGCAGAAGAATGACTTCTCGTGTCTTGTTCACAACACTCCTGTTAATGCATCCCAGAATCATGTTTGCTTTTTGTGCAACAGCGTCACACTGTTGACTCATATTTAGCTTGTGGTCCACTGTGACGCTTAGATCCCTTTCTGCAGGACTCCTTCCTAGACAGTCAATTCCCATTCTGTATGTGTGAAACTGATTGTTCCTTCCTAAGTGGAGTACTTTGCATTTGTCCTTATTAAATGTCATCCTATTTACCTCAGACCATTTCTCCAGTTTGTCCAGATCATTTTGAATTATGATCCTATCCCCCAAAGCACTCGCAACCCCTCCCAGCTTGGTATCATCTGCAAACTTAATAAGCGTACTCTCTATGGCAATATCTAAATCGTTGATGAAGATATTGAAGAGAACCGGTCCCAAAACAGACCCCTGCAGAACCCCACTTGTTATGCCCTTCCAGCAGGATTGTGAGCCATTAATAACTACTCTCTGAAAACGGTTATCCAGCCAGTTATGCACCCACCTTACAGTAGCCCCATCTAAGTTGTATTTGCCTAGTTTATTGATAAGAAGATCATGTGAGACCGTATCAAACGCCTTACTAAAATCTAGGTATACCACATCCACCGCTTCTCCCTTATCCACAAGACTTGTTATCCGATCAAAGAAAGCTATCAGATTGGTTTGACACGATTTGTTCTTTACAAATCCATGATGGCTGTTACCTATCACCTTATTTTCTTCCAGATGTTTGCAGATGAATTCCTTAATTACTTGCTCCATTATCTTCCCTGGCACAGAAGTTAAACTGACTGGTTTGTAGTTTCCTGGTTTGTTCTTATTTCCCTTTTTATAGATGGGCACTAGATTTACCCTTTTCCAGTCTTCTGGAATCTCTCCTGTCTTCCATGATGTTTCAAAGATGATAGCTAAAGGCTCAGATACCTCCTTTATCAGCTCCTTGAGTATTCTAGGATACCTTTCATCAGGCCCTGGTGACTTGCAGACATCTAACTTTTCTAAGTGATTTTTAACTTGTTCTTTTTTTATTTTATCTTCTAAACCTACCGCATTCCCATTAGCATTCACTATGTTAGGCATTGCTTCATCTTCAGACTTCTTGGTGATGACTGAAACAAAGAAGTCATTAAGCATCTCTGCCATTTCCAAGTTTCCTGTTACTGTTTCTCCCTCCTTACTGAGCAATGGACCTACCCTGTCCTTGGTCTTCCTCTTGCTTCTAATATATTTATAGAAAGTCTTCTTGTTTCCCTTTATGTCTGTAGCTAGTTTGAACTCCTTTTGTGCCTTTGCCTTTCTCATCTTGCCCCTGCGTACCTGTATTGTTTGCTTATATTCATTGTGGCAGAGTCAGTCCCACTCCTGGGCCCCTTGCCCCTGGTCAGGCCACTGTCCCACAATTTAGGAGTCGCAGTATAAGTTTCACTCGCCTTGTTTTGGTGTTTGGGGTCTCCTGCAGCCTTTATCAGGGCTGCTGCTGCTGCTGCTGCTGCTGCTCTCTGGCTCCTCCGGTCTCCTTATCAGTTGTCTTTCTCCACAGTCCAAACCTCTCCTTCACTCTCCAAACTCCTTGTCCACACTCCAAACTCCTTCTCAACTCTCCCCCTCCACCCACAGGAGGGTTTTTAAAAGAGGCCTCGTGGCAGCCCCAATCAGCTTCACCTGGACCTTAATTGATTTGCAGCCGCCCTGTCTCAGCTGCCCCTACTGAGCCAGGATTGCTGACTCTCTCTGCCTCTTTTCCCTTCCAACAAGCTCCTAGACCGGCTGCATCTCCTGACTTTGAGGTGGAGAGAGGAACCACGCTTCCACTGAGCACAGCAGGCTGCTGGTCTGGGCTTGTTCTGTTTTTTTCCTCCCCTGCACTCCTCCCCTCCTCTTTTTGGGAGGGGTGTGAGGGGGGGGCTACTGGGGTTGTGGAAGGCAGGCCCTGGCTACATTCTGGGCCAGGTCCCCTTTTCTCTCTGCCTGCTCTGTTTGCAGGCAGCCTTTCCCCCCACCCCTCAGCTGGCTGCAGGAGCTGCTGGGGTGTGGGGGTGGATAGCCTTTGCTGCCCTCATCCTGGTGGGGCAGGACCCCCATTTTCCATCTTTTTTGGGGACTGCCTGGCCCCTTTCTTCATTGCTGCAGGCCTGGACTTCACCGTTCCTGCAGCTGCTGCTCCCTCTGGAGTGGAAGAGGTAAGGGGGCTGCTTTATAGCTGCTCCTGGGGTTTTTTCCTTCCCCTCCACAAGTTTGTGGGGGGGTGGGTGAGTGTTTGTAAGGGGCCTCTTGCCATCTGGGCCCCTAGGTGACAGCTGGCACAGCTTTTGTGGGGTGCTGGGGGGTGGTTCCGTCTGCTCCCTGCTGTCTCCCCTGCATTTCTGCTGCTGCTGTTGCTACTCCCTCTCCAGCCCCAGGTGCTGTAGGGGCCATCTCCATCCTTGGCCCCACTGCTCGCCTCCCCGCCCCTCCCTTGCTCTGGTGGGTCCTGCAGCAGGTGCAGTGAGCCTGCCACTCAGGCGCCCGTGGGCACACTAGTTTCCTCCCCCGCAGTGTCTTGCTGCCCCCCTGCTTTCTTGAGCAGGCCCCTCCTCACAGCCTGCATTCCCCTCTCCTCTACCCATGTGCCCATGCTCCCCTCTGTCATCTCGTTTGGTGCCTGAGCCTTTCCATTCTTCTTTAGTTACCCTCCCCCCAAACACCGTTTCACTTCCCACGTGTCTTTCAATAATTGACCCTCTCACATTCCCAGTGCAGCCGGAGGAGCCGCTCTTATCGTCCTGTGCTGGGAGCTGTATTCCTTACTCCTTCCCCTTTTCCCTGTCTGAACTGTCACCCTCCACCCCACTTCCAGCCTAGTGGGGGGGAGCGGTGAACCTCCTTCCTCCCCTCCCTCTCCCTCTTTGTTCCCTCCTGGTGTTTTTGGTCCTCCCCTAATTGTTTGTTTGTTTGTTTGTCTGTCTGTCTGTCTGTCTTTCCTTCCCACCTACGACCACAATGGAGGGGTTGTCCAGCGACACCCCTGCCAGACCCTCCCGCCCCCTAAACAACAACCCCTCTGAGGCTGCCGGGCCCCCGTCACTCTGACAAGGGAGGCGGACATGGGCCGAGGACACCGGGGCCTCGACCGCCTCTGCGCGGCGCCTCCCGACACCTCTAAGAACTTCCCTGAAGGGTAGGAAGGGCCGGGGACCAAGAAGGGCAAGAGCCCCGCCCGGAAGGCAAAACCTCCTGAGGCGAGGCTCACTCCCGGCCGCGACCCATCTGCTGGCGCGGCCCCCTCCTTCCGCTCCTGTTCCTTCCACCAGCTCTGGGGGCAGCGGTGTCCCGGGCCCCAGGCGTGCGCCCAGGTAGCCGCCACCCCCACCTGCCGCCTCCCAAGCCGCCTCCCGGAATACCATCCCGGCGGCGGCGGCCTTTCCACCTTGACCAGGAGGCACGGGGTCCGTTGTCTCCTGGTGGCGGCCTCGCCCACGTGGAGACCTCGTGCGGGCGTTGGCAGCGATGGTGGGACCAGCGGCCGTGGTGGCGGCCTCTAGGATGTTCGGGAGGGTAGTATTCTTCCTGGCGTCGAGGCCGCCGCCCGGGGCGGTGGAAAGGGGTTTGGCGGTGGGAGTCCACGTTCCCCTCGAGCCTTTGGAGGACCTGGGCGTGCGGGTGGTTTTGTCCTCCGTTCCTCCTTCCTCCCCAATGCCGCCCTACTGCCTTTCCTCTCCACCCTGGGAGGCCTCTGTCAGTCCTGAGTCCCCTTCCTCTGGGCTGCAAAGATCCTACCCTCCGCCACGTCCTTTCCTTTCGCGGCAGGTACAAATCCAACTACTGCCGGCGGGGCGTGGCGGAGAAGCTCGAAGGGTCATTTCTGGTGCCCCATCAAGGGCCCGGTACGGTGTACTACACCATGGGGAGGCCGGTGTTTTCTCTGTCGGCGGCGGGGCGCGTCCGAAGGACTGTCCCCTGGCCCGGTTTGGAGGCACCGGGACCCCGGCGCCCGAGGGCACCGGCCCTACCATCGCGGTGGCCCTGGCCAGTCCGGACCTGGGGTCGCCCCTCCTCCGACCGTGACCGTCGTCAATCCCGCTCGGGTTCCTCAGGGCCCAGGCAGCGTGCGGGTGCTGTTGCTGCCACCGCCAAAGCGGCAAGGCCGGGCCAGCGGAGGAGAGGCGGCGGGGTCAGTGGCGGGACTCGGGCAGGACCTACCTCAGGGGAGGCATCCCTTTCCCCTGCTGCCCAGCCCTCATCTACCCTTGCCCTCCCACCACCGCCCTTGTCCCTGGCTCTTCCTCCATTCAGGCCCAGCCCTCTTCCTCCGAGGATGGGAGCTTGCGATGGGGAGGCGCCGAAAGCGCTCTCGGCATTCCACCCGCCCACTCAGGAGGAGGATAACCTCCCTGCACCTATGGGGATGGGCGCTGGAACCGTCCCACCCTCTGAATCCTCGAGCGATTCACAGCACCACAGCGATTGAGGTGACCGCGGCGGTTGCGGGAGAGGTGAACACCTCCCTCCCGGGGTCCCTGCAGGAGGCGTCCATGGAAGATGCTCCCACTGTTCCCACCTCCGTTGAGGCGGCCGCTGACCTCGCCACCGACAAAGATGACCATCTGGTGGCGGGCGGCGGGCTCGCCTTCCTCTCTCAGGAGGTGGAGGCTTTGGGGCTAACCCGGCTGCCTCAGAGGGGATCATCAGGTCCTGGAGGGACAACAACCGACCTCTCCTTCCCCTTCCGACTCGCTGCTATCCCTTCTCCCTGCCTCTGAGTTGCCCCAGGCGCGACCATCTGCCCGGCCATCGGCAGCGTTTGACGCGGACCGCGAAACCCTTGAGGCTCTCAGCGGAAGGAGCTCCGTTAACAACCGTCACCCCGGTGCTGAGGCCTCTGGTGCTGCACTCTATGTGGCACTGGAGCCCAGCACTGGGAGAGTATTACTACCCCTACCGTTGCCACCGATTCTCTGCCCTGCGGCGGCACCGCGTCCCGATGCCTCCTCCGCTGAGGCTTCTTGCTCTCCTCCTTCTCCTGCTCCCTGTTCCAACCCCTCCCAACTGAGCTTCCCGCCCCTCTTCCTCCTCCCCGTCCTTGTCTTTTCCCCAATCCTTCACCTCTTCTTCCCCTACTCCCCTTCCTCGTCTCCCTCCTTTTCCTGATCCCCTGCCTGAACTCTTTTCCTCCCCTTACTCTGTTACTGCCGCCCCTGGGGTTGCCACGTTTCCTCAGGCGTTGGCCCCGGGAGGCGGTTTCATTCTCCTGCTCCCAGCACATCTGAGGCGGTCTCCCTCCGCCACTGTCCTCCCAGCAGGAACCTCGGGCGCCCGCATCCCGGTGTCGATGGGTCACGGGGCTCAGGGAGGAGTCGGGCCCCAAGGCATTCGTGGGCCTGAGGTCCTGACTCCAGATGCGCTGAAGGCGAGATGCGTGCTTTCTTGGAAGACATCCGTGGCTCCAAGAACAAGGTCGCTCTCGCCCTTCAGCGCTGAGATTTTCATCTAATCCTACAAATAGTAAGAGGCCCTCTTGGGGAGGGTAAAGGGACCGAGCGGCGGGAGGCCAGCTTACCAGCGGGTCCGTAGCTTCGCGACGCTCTGCTCGCTTTGAGCACGCGGGCACGGTTTTGCTGCGAGGCCCAATGGTCGTTGGCACTCCTGCCGGCAAGAATCTTCCCCAGCCCTCTCGATGCCGCGCTCGTCTTTACCACTCTAAACACCCGGGGCTGCGGGTCGGGTTTCCGTAGGTGTGAGGTACTCTCCTTCCTTCGGAAGGAGGTACTCTGTCGTATTCCTCCAGGAGACCACGCAGCTCGGAAGCCGAGGCTAGCTGGCGGCTGGAGTGGGGACAGGGTTTATTTCAGCCACCTGTCGGCCCGTCAAGCCGGGGTGGCTACCCTGTTCTCCCGAACCTGCAGCCCGAGGTGCTGGGAATCGCCGAGTCGTGCAGGGTCGCCTGCTGCATCTCCGGGTTCGGATAGAGGGCTGGCGCTAAATCTTGTCAACATCTCGCCCGTCGTCCGTCTCGGAGAGGCTTCGCTTCTATCAGCGGGCGTCTGCCTTCCTCGGCTCTTTGGATCGGCGAGTGCCTGGTTCTGGGCGGGGACTTCAATTGCACCCTCGAGGACCGGGACCGTCACGGGGCCGAGGCGTGCCCGGCCGCCGCGGGCGTCCTCAGGAGATAATAGACCACCACTCCCTGGTGGGCGTCTGGCGTGACCTCCACCTGGGCGAGAAGCGGTATTTACCTACGTCCAGGTGGTGGGTCGTCGGTCTTTCCACTCCCGGTTGGACCGCATTTATCTGTCTCGTCATCATCTCTTACGGGCCTCCTCCAGCATCCGGCCGGCCCCATTCTCGGACCACCATTTAGTGGCCGTGAAGGCCTCTCTTTCTTCGGAGAGGCCGGGGCGGCCTACTGGCATTTCAATAACAGCCTGCTGGAGGACGTGGGCTTCGCGTCCTTCCGGGAGTTCTGGCTGGCCTGGCGCGGGTGGCGGTGCGCCTTTTCCTCGGCACGGCGGTGGTGGGATGTGGGAAGGTGCGCGGCTCTTCTGCCGGGACTACACCCACCAGCCGGCGGAGGATGCGGCGATGGAGCAGTTGGAGCAGGAGGTTTTAGAGCTAGAGAGGCGGCTGGCCACAAGCCTGAGGATCCGCCCCTCCGCGGAGGCGTGCCGGGAGAAGCGGGAAGAACTCCGGGCCCTCGAGGACCTTCGAGCCCGGGGTGCCTTTGTTCGTTCTCGTATCCATCTCCTTCGGAGATGGATCGAAACTCCGCTTCTTCTATGCCCTGGAGAAAAGAGGGGGCTAAAGGCACATCGTCTGCCTTCTGGCGGAGGCGGCACCCCCTCACGGATCCGGTGGAGATGCGCGAGAGGGCTCGCGCCTTCTCGCCTCTCTCTTCTCCCGGATCCGACCGGCGCCCGGCGCCCGCGGGGTTCTCTGGAAACGAACTCCCGGCGGTCAGCGCGGGCGACGGGACCGGCTAGAGCTGCCTCTCTCCTGGCGAGTTCTCGGAAGCCCTCCGCCTCATGCCCACCAATAAATCCCGGGCATGGGCGGGCTGACCGTGGAGTTCTACGCGTGTTCTGGGGCGTCCTCGGCCCGGACCTTGCTAGCGTCTGGGCGAGTCCTGGAAGGCGGGGTCCTCCCTTTGCTCGTGCAGGCGAGCCGTGCTTGCCTTGCTGCCCAAGAAGGGGACCTCCGCGATCTGAGGAAATTGGCGTCCGTCTCGCTCCTCAGCACGGACTATAAAATCGTTGCTAAAGCCATCTCCCTGAGACTCAAGTCCGTGCTGGCGGACGTGGTCCATCAGACCAGACCTACACCATCCCGGGCGTACCATCTTCGACAACCTTTACTTGGTCCGGGATCTCCTAGAGCTAGGGTGTAGGGGCGGTCTGTCGTTCGCCCTCCTGTCCTTGGATCAGGAGAAGGCGTTCGACAGGATGGACCACGGGTATCTCCTGGGCACTCTGCGGGCCTTCGGCCGGGCCCGCTTTGTGGGCTTTCTCCAGGTGCTGTGCGGCTTCCGCGAGTGTTTGGTCAAGCTCAACTGGACCCTGACCGCACCGGTCAGCTTCGGGCGAGGAGTACGTCAAGGCTGCCGCTGTCGGGCCAGCTGTATACTCTGGCCATCGAGCCCTTCCTCCGTCTTCTTCGCAAGAGGTTGGCGGGGTTGGTGCTCCGTGAGCCGGAGATGCGGCTGGTCCTGTCGGCGTACGCCGGCGGCGTGCTCCTCGTGGTCAGGACCGGGAGACCTGGAGCGGGTGGAGGCCTGCCAAGCTGTCTACTCGGCGGCCTCCTCCGCCCGGGTCAACTGGGTCAAGAGCTCTGGCCTGGTGGTAGGGGCCGGGTGGCAGGCGAGCTCCCTCCCGCCCGCGCTTCAGGCCATCAGGTGGGCGCGGGTCCGCTGCTCTATCTCGGCGTTTTTCTCTGCCACGCATCCCTCTTCGCGGAGAACTGGCAAGGTTTAGAGTCCAGGGTGGCTGAGCGATTGCGGAGATGGACGGGACTGCTCCGGTGCCTCTCCCTGCGTGGGAGGGTACTGGTGCTTAACCAACTAGTCCTGTCCATGCTCTGGCACCGTCTCAGCACCCTGGTCCCGCCCGGGTTTCCTGGATCAGATCCAGCAGCTGCTACTGCGGTTCTTCTGGCCAGGACTGCATTGGAGTCTCTGCAGGGTTCTCCATCTTCCCCTGGAGGAGGAGGAGGGCAGGGCCTGGCGTGTTTGCGCTGCAGCGGGTTCGTGTCCTCCGCCTCCAGGCCCTGCAGAGGCTCCTATTTGATGCAGGTAGTCCGGCGTGGAGCAGCTGGCGCACACTTTCGCCGCGCTTCCGAGGGCTCCGATATGACCGGCAGCTCCTTTATTTGAGAGGTCTTCGCGAGACCTCTCCGAGCTGCCGGCCTTCTACCAGGACCTCCTCCGGGCCTGGAAGCTACTAGAGGCGACCAGGCCCTTGGGAGCCACCGTGGGGCAGACCTCCTCGCGGAGCCCCTGCTACACAATCCCCATCTCGTGTGCAGGCGGCGGAGTCCCCTCGATGCGCCAGAGGCTGGTCCTGGCAGAAGTCACAAGGATCGGAGATCTCCTGGACTACGACCGGGAGACTGGGTGGATCGCGGCGCTCGCCCAGCGCATGGGGCTCTCCACCCTCGTACTCCCGGCGCGTGCTTCAGGAGGTGAAGGGCGCTTTGCCGCCCACCGCTCGGGTTTACCTCGACAAGGTCCTGCGAGAGGTGAACCCGCCCGCCCCTCACCCCGGCCCGCCCGATCTATCCGTCGGCCCTAAGCCCGCGTACCTCCCGACCGCCTCCCCTGCGTCACGGGCGGCTGCAGCGTTGCAGCGGTCCCCCTTCGAACCGCGTCAAAGAGTCACCTGTACGCTCGTGCTTCCACGCTCCACTTCCCCACCCTCGTGTCGCCCAGACAACAAGTGGCGGGACCTCCTACCACCAATGGAGGGTGGGGAACCCGGTGAGCCAGCCTCTATTCGACCTTGGTTCCACGGCCCACCGACATCTGCTGGAGAATCCTGCATGGAGCTGTGAGCACGGGCGTGTACTTGGCGATTCACCCCACCCGACACGTGCCTCTTCTGTGGCGTGAGGAGACCCTGGCGCACATCTACATCGAGTGCGCCAGGTTACAACCCCTCTTTCGGCTCCTCCAGAACCTCCTGGTGAGGTTCTGGCTGCACTTTCCCCCACTTGTTAATTTATGCACACCCATCCGAGGCCCCACAAAGTCGCGGGACCTCCTGGTCAACCTCCTCCTGGCTACGGCCAAGATGGTAATTTATAAGACCAGGGAGCAGAGGTTGGCTGGGAGGGCCTGCGACTGTGGGGCCTATTTCCGTTCCTGCATCCGCTCACGTATCCGGGCAGAGTTCCACTGGGCAGCGTCCGCTGGCTCTCTCGAGGACGTTCGAGGGGCAGTGGGCGCTGTCCGGGTTCTCTGCTCGGTATCCCCATCCGGCTCCCTCGTTTTAACCCTTTGACCCTCACACCCGTACCTGTTTTTCATTATTTGTCCCCAGTAATTAGTTGGTTCTTCTGGGTTCTGTGGACCCTCCCCGTAGGCTGGGGAGGTCGCTTTAGATGTGGGCGGGCTTCGCCGCCACCTCCTGGACACCAAATAGTTCGAGGCGGAGAGAGGAAACACTTCCACTGACCACGGAGGCTGTTGGTTTGGGCTTGTTCTGCTTTTCCTCCCTGCACCCCTCCTCCTCTTTTGGGAGGGTGTGTGGGAACTACTGGGGTTGTGGCAGGCAGGCCCTGGCTACATTCTGGGCCAGGTCCTTTTTCTCTCTGCCTGCTCTGTTTGCAGGCAGCCTTTCCCCACCCCACCCCTCAGCTGGCTGCAGGGCTGCTGGGGGTGTGGGGGGTGGACAGGGCCTTTGCTGCCCTCATCCTGGTGGGAGCAGGACCCCATTTTCCATCTTTTTGGGGACTGCCTGGCCCCTTTCTTCGTGCTGCAGGCCTGGACTTCACCGTTCCTGCAGCTGCTGCTCCCTCTGGAGTGGAAGAGGTAAGGGGCTGCTTTATAGCTGCTCCTGGGGTTTTCCTTCCCCTCCACAAGTTTGTGGGGTGGGTGAGTGTTTGTAAGGGGCCTCTTGCCATCTGGGCCCCTAGGTGACAGCTGGCACAGCTTTTGTGAGTGCTGGGGGTGGTTCCGTCTGCTCCCTGCTGTCTCCCCTGCATTTCTGCTGCTGCTGTTGCTACTCCCTCTCCAGCCCCAGGTGCTGTAGGGGCCATCTCCATCCTTGGCCCCACTGCTCGCCTCCCCGCCCCTCCCTTGCTCTGGTGGGTCCTGCAGCAGGTGCAGTGAGCCTGCCACTCAGGCGCCCGTGGGCACACTAGTTTCCTCCCCCCAGTGTCTTGCTGCCCCCCTGCTTTCTTGAGCAGGCCCCTCCTCACAGCCTGCATTCCCCTCTCCTCTACCCATGTGCCCATGCTCCCCTCTGTCATCTCGTTTGGTGCCTGAGCCTTTCCATTCTTCTTTAGTTACCCTCCCCCCAAACACCGTTTCACTTCCCACGTGTCTTTCAATAATTGACCCTCTCACATTCCCAGTGCAGCCGGAGGAGCCGCTCTTATCGTCCTGTGCTGGGAGCTGTATTCCTTACTCCTTCCCCTTTTCCCTGTCTGAACTGTCACCCTCCACCCCACTTCCAGCCTAGTGGGGAGGCGGTGAACCTCCTTCCTCCTCCCTCTCCCTCTTTGTTCCCTCCCCTGGTGTTTTTGGTCCTCCCCTAATTGTTTGTTTGTTTGTTGTCTGTCTGTCTGTCTTCCCACCTACGACCACAATGGAGGTTGTCCAGCGACACCCCTGCCAGACCCTCCCGCCCACCCCTAAAAACAACAACCCCTCTGAGGCTGCCGGGCCCCCCGTCCTCTGACAAGGGAGGCGGACATGGGCGAGGACACCGGGGCCTCGACCGCCTCTGCCGCGGCGCCTCCCGACACCTCTAAAGAACTTCCCTGAAGGGTAGGAAGGGCCGGGGACCAAGAAGGGCAAGAGCCCCGCCCGGAAGGCAAAACCTCCTGAGGCGAGCTCACTCCCGGCGCGACCCATCTGCTGGCGCGGCCCCCCCTCCTTCCGCTCCCTGTTCCTTCCACCAGCTCTGGGGGCAGCGGTGTCCCGGGCCCCAGGGCGTGCGCCCAGTAACCGCCACCCCCACCTGCCGCCTCCCAAGCCGCCTCCCGGAATACCATCCCGGCGGCGCGGCCCTTTCCCACCTTGACCAGGAGGCACGGGGTCCGTTGTCTCCTGGTGGCGGCCTCGCCCCGCGTGGAGACCTACGTGCGGGCGTTGGCAGCGTGGTGGGACCAGCGGCCGTGGTGGCGGCCTCTAGGATGTTCGGGAGGTAGTATTCTTCCTGGCGTCGAGGCCGCGCCCAGGAGCGGTGGAAAGGGGTTTGGCGGTGGGAGTCCACGTTCCCCTCGAGCCTTTGGAGGACCTGGGCGTCACGGGTGGTTTTGTCCTCCGTTCCTCCCTTCCTCCCCAATGCCGCCCTACTGCCTTTCCTCTCCACCTGGGAGGCCTCTGTCAGTCCTGAGTCCCCTTCCTCTGGGCTGCAAGATCCTACCCTCCGCCACGTCCTTTCCTTTCGCGGCAGGTACAAATCCAACTACTGCCGGCGGGGCGTGGCGGAGAAGCCCTCGAAGGGTCATTTCTGGTGCCCCATCAAGGGGCCCGGTACAGTGTACTACACCATGGGGAGGCCCGGTGTTTTCTCTGTCGAGGCGGCAGGCACGTCCGAAGGACTGTCCCCTGGCCCGGTTTGGAAGGCACCGGGACCCCGGCGCCGAGAGGGCACCGGCCTACCATCGCCGGTGGCCCTGGCGGTCCGGACCCTGGGGTCGCCCTCCTCCGACCGTGACCGTCGTCAATCCCGCTCGGGTTCCTCAGGAGCCCAGGCAGCGTGCGGGTGCTGTTGCTGCCACCGCCGCCAAAGCGGCAAGGCCGGGCCCGCGGAGAGGCGGCGGGGTCAGTGGCGGGACTCGGGCAGGACCTACCTCAGAGGCATCCCTTTCCCCTGCTGCCCAGCCCTCATCTACCCTTGCCCTCCCACCGCCCTTGTCCCCTGGCTCTTCCTCCATTCAGGCCCAGCCCTCTTCCTCCGAGGATGGGAGCTTGCGATGGGGCGCGCGCGCGCTCGGCATTCCACCCCGCCCACTCCAGGAGGAGGATAACCTCCCTGCACCTATGGGGATGGGCGCTGGAACCGTCCCACCCTCTGAATCCTCGAACAATTCACAGCACCACAAGCAGTTGAGGTGACCGCGGCGGTTGCGGGAGAAGTGAACACCTCCCTCCCGGGGTCCCTGCAGGAGGGCGTCCATGGAAGATGCTCCCACTGTTCCCACCTCCGTTGAGGCGGCCGCTGACCTCGCCACCGACAAAGATGACCATCTGGTGGCGGGCGGCGGGCTCGCCTTCCTCTCTCAGGAGGTGGAGGCTTTGAGGCTAACCCGGCTGCCTCAGAGGGGATCATCAGGTCCTGGAGGGACAACAACCGACCTCTCCTTCCCCTTCCGACTCGCTGCTATCCCTTCTCCCTGCCTCTGAGTTGCCCCAGGCGCGACCATCTGCCCGGACCATCGGCAGCGTTTGACGCGGCCGCGAAACCGAGGCTCTCAGCGGAAGGAGCTCCGTTAACAACCGTCACCCCGGTGCTGAGGCCTCTGGTGCTGCACTCTCTGTGGAACTGGAGCCCAGCACTGGGAGAGTATTACTACCCCTACCGTTGCCACGATTCTCTGCCCTGCGGCGGCACCGCATCCCGATGCCTCCTCCGCTGAGGCTTCTTGCCCTCCTCCTTCTCCTGCTCCTGTTCCAACCCCCTCCCAACTGAGCTTCCCACCCCTCTTCCTCCTCCCCGTCCTTGTCTTTTCCCCAATCCTTCACCTCTTCTTCCCCTACTCCCTTCCTCGTCTCCCTCCTTTTCCTGATCCCCTGCCTGAACTCTTTTCCTCCCCTTACTCTGTTACTGCCGCCCCTGGGGTTGCCACGTTTCCTCAGATGTTGGCCCCGGGAGGCGGTTTTCGTTCTCCTGCTCCCAGCACATCTGGGGCCGGTCTCCCTCCGCCACTGTCCTCCCAGCAGGAACCTCGGGCCCGCATCCCGGTGTCGATGGGTCACGGGGCTCAGGGAGGGTCGGGCCCCAAGGCATTCGAGGGCCTGAGGTCCTGACTCCAGATGCGCTGAAGGGCGAGATGCGTGCTTTCTTGGAAGACATCCGTGGCTCCAAGAACAAGGTCGCTCGCCCTTCAGCGCTGGGGAGATTTTCATCTAATCCTACAAATAGTAAGGGCCCTCTTGGGGAGGGAAAAGGGACCGGGCGGCGGAGGCCACGGCTTACCAGCGGGTCCGTAGCTTCGCGATGCTCTGCTCGCTTTTGAGCGCACGGGCACGGTTTGCTGCGAGGCCCAATGGGGTCGTTGGCACTCCTGCCGGCAAGAATCTTCCCCAGCCCTCTCGATGCCGCGCTCGTCTTTACCACTCTAAACACCGGGGCTGCGGGTCGGGTTTCCGTAGGTGTGAGTACTCTCCTTCCTTGGAAGGGAGGTACTCTGTCGTATTCCTCCAGGAGACCCACGCAGCTCTGGAAGCCGAGGCTAGCTGGCGGCTGGAGTGGGGACAGGGTTTATTTCAGCCACCTGTCGGCCCCGTCAAGCCGGGGTGGCTACCCTGTTCTCCCGAACCTGCAGCCCGAGGTGCTGGGAATCGCCGAGTCGTGCAGGGTCGCCTGCTGCATCTCCGGGTTCAGATAGAGGGCTGACATTAAATCTTGTCAACATCTACGCCCGTCGTCCGTCTCGGAGAGGCTTCGCTTCTATCAGCGGGCGTCTGCCTTCCTCGGCTCTTTGGATCCCGGCGAGTGCCTGGTTCTGGGCGGGGACTTCAATTGCACCCTCGAGGACCGGGACCGTGCGGGGCCGAGAAGTGCCCGGCCGCGCGGGCGTCCTCAGGAGATAATAGACCACCACTCCCTGGTGGGCGTCTGGCGTGACCTCCACCTGGGCGAGGAAACGGTATTTACCTACGTCCAGGTGGTGGGTCGTCGGTCTTTCCACTCCCGGTTGGACCGCATTTATCTGTCTCATCATCATCTCTTCCAGGCCCACTCCTCCAGCATCCGGCCGGCCCCATTCTCGGACCACCATTTAGTGGCCGTGAAGGCCTCTCTTTCGTCGGAGAGGCCGGGGCCGGCCTACTGGCATTTCAATAACAGCCTGCTGGAGGACGTGGGCTTCGTAGCGTCCTTCCGGGAGTTCTGGCTGGCCTGGCGCGGGTGGTGGTGCTCCTTTCCCTCGGCACGGCGGTGGTGGGATGTGGGGAAGGTGCGCACGCGACTCTTCTGCCGGGACTACACCCGGGGGGCCAGCCGGCGGAGGGATGCGGCGATGGAGCAGTTGGCAGGAGGTTTTAGAGCTAGAGGTGGCTGGCCACAAGCCTGAGGATCCGCCCCTCTGCGGAGGCGTACCGGGAGAAGCGGGAGGAACTCCGGGCCTCGAGGACCTTCGAGCCGGGGTGCCTTTGTTCGTTCTCGTATCCATCTCCTTCGGGAGATGGATCGAGACTCCCTTCTTCTATGCCCTGGAGAAAAGAGGGGGCTAAAGGCACATCGTCTGCCTTCTGGCGGAGGACGGCACCCCCTCACAGATCCGGTGGAGATGCGCGAGAGGGCTCGCGCCTTCTCGCCTCTCTCTTCTCCCGGATCCGACCGGCGCCCGGCGCCCGCGGGGTTCTCTGGACGAACTCCCGGCGGTCAGCGCGGGCGACGGACCGGCTAGACTGCCTCTCTCCTGGCGAGTTCTCGGAAGCCCTCCGCCTCATGCCCACCAATAAATCCCGGGCATGGGCGGGCTGACCGTGGAGTTCTACCGCGTGTTCTGGGGCGTCCTCGGCCCGGACCTTGCTAGCGTCTGGGCGAGTCCCTGGAGGCGGGGTCCTTCCTTTATCGTGCAGGCGAGCCGTGCTTGCCTTGCTGCCCAAGAAGGACCTCCGCGATCTGAGAATTGGCGTCCCGTCTCGCTCCTCAGCACGGACTATAAAATCGTTGCTAAAGCCATCTCCCTGAGACTCAAGTCCGTGCTGGCGGACGTGGTCCATCCAGACCAGACCTACACCGTCCCGGGCCGTACCATCTTCGACAACCTTTACTTGGTCCGGGATCTTCTAGAGCTAGGGTGTAGGGACGGTCTGTCGTTCGCCCTCCTGTCCTTGGATCAGGAGAAGGCGTTCGACCGGATGGACCACGGGTATCTCCTGGGCACTCTGCGGGCCTTCGGCTTCGGGCCCCGCTTTGTGGGCTTTCTCCAGGTGCTGTAAGCTTCCGCGGAGTGTTTGGTCAAGCTCAACTGGACCCTGACCGCACCGGTCAGCTTCGGGCGGGGAGTACGTCAAGGTCCTGTCGGCGTACGCCGACGACGTGCTCCTCGTGGTCCAGGACCCGGGAGACCTGGAGCGGGTGGAGGCCTGCCAAGCTGTCTACTCGGCGGCCTCCTCCGCCCGAGTCAACTGGGTCAAGAGCTCTGGCCTGGTGGTAGGGGCCGGGTGGCAGGCGAGCTCCCTCCCGCCCGCGCTTCAGGCCATCAGGTGGAGCGCGGGTCCGCTGCTCTATCTCGGCGTTTTCTTTCTGCCACGCATCCTCTTCGCCGGAGAACTGGCAGGTTTAGAGTCCAGGGTGGCTAAGCGATTGCGGAGATGGACAGGACTGCTCCGGTGCCTCTCCCTGCGTGGGAGTGTACTGGTGCTTAACCAACTAGTCCTGTCCATGCTCTGGCACCGTCTCAGCACCCTGGTCCCTCCCCCGGGTTTCCTGGATCAGATCCAGCAGCTGCTACTGCGGTTCTTCTGGCCAGGACTGCATTGGGTCTCTGCAGGGTTCTCCATCTTCCCCTGGAGGAGGGAGGGCAGGGCCTGGCGTGTTTGCGCCGCGGGTTCGTGTCCTCCGCCTCCAGGCCCTGCAGAGGCTCTTATTTGATGCAGGTAGTCCGGCGTGGAGCACGCTGGCGCACACTTTCCTTCGCCGCTTCCGAGGGCTCCGATATGACCGGCAGCTCCTTTATTTGAGAGGTCTTCCGCGAGACCTTTCCGAGCTGCCGGCCTTCTACCAGGACCTCCTCCGGGCCTGGAAGCTGCTAGAGGCGACCAGGCCCTTGGGAGCCACCGTGAGGCAGACCTCCTCGCGGAGCCCCTGCTACACAATCCCCATCTCGTGTGCAGGCGGCGGAGTCCCCCTCGTGCGCCAGAGGCTGGTCCTGGCAGAAGTCACAAGGATCGGAGATCTCCTGGACTACGACCGGGAGACTGGGTGGATCGCGGCGCTCGCCCAGCGCATGGGGCTCTCCACCCCTACGTACTCCCGGCGCGTGCTTCAGGAGGTGAAGGGCGCTTTGCCGCCCACCGCTCAGGTTTACCTCGACAAGGTCCTGCGAGAGGTGAACCCGCCCGCCCCTCAC
>JAFJHL010000017.1:0-21955 GCA_019425775.1 Rafetus swinhoei | reverse complement strand
GGCTCAGCGTGATCTTGTGGGTAAGGTCCAGAGGGTAAATTGACCTGGGATCTGTGGCTGGTTTCTTGAACTGGACAGAACTTGTTCGGGAAGGTGAGATTGGGCTCTAAAACCCTTCACCTGTGTATGAGGCCCGGGGCCATCTGGGGCACGGATATTGCTGGGGTGTCAGAGGGGTTTTGCTCGTGAGGCTTCAGGCAGGCAGCTGAAGCGCTCTGTGGGACTGGTTTGTGGCCTATTTGGGAAGGTCTCCAGTCTGGGGGCTGTGAGGAGCCCCGAATCTGAGCAATTCGCCCTGTGCAGACACCCTCAGCCGTGCCCAGACCGGCCCGGTCCGTCACAAGAACCTACATCTAAAAGTCAAGCCAAGGGCAGCTCCATGCCATAAATAATATTCTATATAGTTATGTTTATTAAGTCTTACCAATTTGACTCCCACTCATCTTCCTCTGACTTGAGGTGAGTGTAATATTTGGAAAATAGTCTTGCTTTTTCATTTCTCTTTATTTGTTTGGAAGCCAAACATAAAATATGGGATGCAAATGAGAGAATTATTTGTCAAAAACTTACAAATAATAGTTAGCCATTTTTATCAATGCCCGCCCATCTAACTACAGTAATTTTGAGGGATAGTTGATTTTTCTGAATAATAGACAAGTGTACAATGAAAAATGAGATACATTTGTACATTCCACCACTCTGTTTTCTTTTTTAGCTTGTCATTCATTATTTAAATAGGTATAACTGTACGCCCCGATTCAACAGCCCTTCCCTATTCAGCTAAGCACTTTATCTTTTTTGCCCTTATTTACTTATCATTAACACTCACTGATTCCATGTGCTTAAATGTTTTGCTGAATTGGGGCCCATTATAGTAAAAATAAGACTGCACATGTATCCTCTTGGAACTCTTTCCCCCCTTTAACTCCTTTCCTGAGAACCTGTGTAGTCATACCACCACAAAAGAAAACTGTCACATCACCTGCCTCTCTCTTTCACTCTTGATTGCTATGAAATGTGACACTACTTTAGATCATATTTCCAATTGTGTTGTCAGAAAATCACTATTTTTCACCAATTTGTCTTGGGAAAAATACATTCAAATCTAGGGTGGGGTATTTTTGTGGAGAGGACTGACTTAATTACGACCCAGCTCAAACCAAAGGTGACAGGCTCTGTAGCCCTTTACAAATCTAAATCAAAGTGGTTATCATATGAGGACAGATGGCCTTTGATGACCTTGACAGTGGTTCATTACAGGCAGTGAACTGAGACTTCAAAGTCATGTCAAAGTTCTGGTACATGACACCCACAGAATCACGTCCCTGAATCTTCAGCTGAACTTCAGCTTTGAAATCTGAACAGAGTATAAACTGATGTAGTATTTTTCTGCCTGAGTTTGGAGAGAGAGCAGCTCACTCATTTCATAGCTATAGTTTCAGGCTTAGTCAGTGATTGAGATGAGTAGGTTTCAGTGAAATGAATGACTGATAATGTTAGTGAAGACGGGACTTCAGGTAGCAGTGGTGGAACTAATAGTGGCAATGGTAAGAAATATTTCCAGGGCAAACAAGGTTAGAGAGCAAATTGCTGATAATCCTCAATATAGACAAGGCCAGGGAGTCTAGGTGTATTAACCCTGGTGCTTATACTACTACCCTTTTTTTCTCCAATTAATCCATTATCATTTATAAACCAAGTGTGTCTGACTTTTGAATCAGACCCGGTGATGCTCTCAAACTCAAGCATAAAAATGTTGCCCCTCTGCTTATTAACACATGCTGTCAGGGCCATGCATGCTTCAGGGAAAGATACAATGTATATGATATCAGCTGTGCAACAAACTTTAATATACATTTGCTATAAAACAGGCAGAAATTACCAAAATGTGATACCCAAATACAAATTCTTGATCCATTTCATAGAATCATAGAATACTAGGACTGGAAGGGACCTCAAGAGGTCATCGAGTCCAGTCCCCTGCCCCATGGCAGGACCAAATACTGTCTAGACCATCCCTGATAGACATTTATCTAACCTACTCTTAAATATCTCCAGAGATGGGATTCCACAACCTCCTGGGCAATTTATTCCAGTGTCTGACTACCATGACAGTTAGGCTCCGCCACAGTTGGACATTAGGAAAAAGTTCCTATTTGCTTTCTAAAGCCCTCCCCAGCCTTATGCGGGAGGGACGACTGGACTGTGTCCAATTAAATTACTGGGGACAAATAATGACAAAAGGGACAAGGAGTGCAGGCTAAAGGTTAATAACTAGGGAACCAGATGGGGACACCGAGCAGAGAGACCCGGACAGCGCCCACTGCTCCTCGGCTGTCAAGGAGCCAGTGGACGCCGCCCAGAGGAACTCTACCCGGATATGTGACACAAGGGAGGAACGGAAATAGGCCCCACAGTCGCAGGAAACCCCTCGTCAGCATCCTCCTCCTGCTGTTATAAATGGCGACCTTAGCCAAGGCCAGGAGGAGGTTGACGAGAGGTCCCGCGACTTTGTGGGGCCATGGATTGGGTGTGCATAGATAAAAGGTGAGGGGAGTGCAGCCAGAACCTCAACAAGAGGTTCTGGAGGAGCCGGAATAGGGCTGCAACCTGGCGCACTCCAGGTATGCGCGGCGCCAGGTTTTCCTCACGCCGCAGAAGGGGCAGGCTTCCGGGATGGGGGTGAACCGCGCCAGGTACACGCCCGTGCTCACGGCTCCGTGAAGGAGCCGCCAACTAATGTCCCCGATGGGCCGTGGAATTAGATGGGAATACACGCTGGCCCATCGGGTTCCCACCCTCTATGGGTCTTAGATAGACTACTTTGTAGTCCGTGCTGAGGAGCAGACGGACGCCAGTTCGCAGAGGTCGCGGAGGTCCCCTCTTCGCAATAAGCAGCACCGCCGCCTGCACGACAGAGGAGGACCCCGCCTCCGGGCGACTCGCCCAGACGGTAACGCAGGTCTGGGCCGAGGACGCCCCAGAACACGCGTAGAATCCCACGGTCAGCCCGCCCATGCCCGGGTTTTATTGTTGGGCATGAGACGGAGGGCTTCCGAGAACTCGCCAGAGTGAGAGGCAGCTCTAGCCGGTCTCGCCGCTCGCGCTGACTGGCCGGGAGCTCGGTCCAGAGGACCTTGCAGGCGCCGGCTTCGGTCGGATCCGGGAGAACAAACTGGCGAGAAGGCCCTGGCCCTTCCACGCATCTCCGCCGGATCCGTGAGGGGGTGCCGCCCTCTGCTAAAAGGCAGGTGACGGCTTTTAGCCCTCCTTTCTCCAGGGCATAGAAGAAGCGGAGTCGCGATCCATCTCCCGAAGGAGCTGGATGCGGATCGAACAGGCGCCCCGGCCCTGTGATCTTCCAGGGCCCGGAGCTCCTCCCGCCTCTCCCGGTACGCCGCGGGAGGGATGGATCCTCGGGGCGACACCAGGCGCTCTCAAGCTTCAAGACCTCCTGCCCAACTGCTCTATCGCCGCATCCTCCGCCGGCTGGCGCCCGGGAGTAGTCACGGCAGAAGAGCCGGGCGCGCACCTTCCCACGCCCCACCATCGCCGCCGAGGGAAAGGCGGCCGCTGCTCCTGCCAGGCCCGCCAGAACTCCCGAAGGACGCACGAAGCCCACGCCCTCCAGCAGGCTATTATTAAATGCCAATAGGCCGCCCCAGCCTCTCCGAACTCAGAGAGGCTTTCACGGCCACCAAATGGTGGTCCGTGAACGGGCCGCCGGATGCTGGAGGAGGCCCGTGCCAGGTGGAAACGAGAAGGTAAATGCGATCCAACCGGGAGTGGCTCGACCGATTGTGCCCCACCCGGACGTAAGTAAAGGTGGTACTGTCGTCCCGGTGGTGGTCTCGCCAGACGCCCACCAGGGAGTGATGGTCCACGATCTCCTGAGGACGCCCGCTGCGGCCTGGCAGTTCGCGAGTCCTACACGGTCCCGGCCATCGAGGGTGGTGCTTGAAATCCCCGCCAGGACCAGGCACTCGCGAGGATCCAGAGTGCCGAGGAAGGTGGCCGCCTGCCGGAAAAAGGATTTGAGGTCCGGCCCGCTCGGGCGACGCTGACTAAGTTCAACGCCAGCCCTCCACGCTGGCCCGACGCAGCAGGCGGCCCGGGACGACTCGGGCGGTCCCCAGCACTCGGGCCGTAGGGCAGGGGAGAACAGGTGGCCACCCCGCCGAGCGAGCGCCGAGGTGGCTGAAATATACCCCGCCCCCACTCCAGCCGCCAGCCAGCCTCGACGGCTGGAGTCGTGTGGGTCTCCTGCAGGAAGGCCACCGAGCACCCTCCTCCCGGAGGAAGGAGAGCACCCGGCTCTGCGGAGACCCGCCCCTACAGCCCCGGCATTCAATGTTGCTAGGATGGTGTACTTCAGTGAGGGCTGGGGTGGATCCTCGCGGGCAGGTGAATCGGCGGCCCTCGCAGGCCCTCGCAGCAGACCGCCTCCCGACCCAAAAGTTAGAGAGCGCTCGAAATCTGCGGGTCCGGCGGTAGGCCGCTGCCCTGCCTATTGGTCCCTCTCCTTCCCGCAACAGGCCCCTGGTGGCCTGAAGAATGGAATGAAAGTCCCCAGCGCTGGAGGGCGAGCTGCACCTTCCTTTTGCCCCGCGTTATCCGCGAGGAATTGGCGCAGCTCGCCCTCAGCGCCGAGGGGGAACCAGGAGTCTCTCCGTCCGGCCCCGGTGGAGCTCACGGGCCACGGAGACGGGCAAACAGGGATCCGATCTCAACGCGCGCCGACACCGACGGCGCGCGCTGCCCGCCCCCGACCCCGGCAAGGGGGCGGCGGAGGGAACAAGGCAGCCCTAACGGGTTGGGGACCGGGATTCAAATACCACCTCGAGGGCCGCCCGCAGCTAGCGGAACAGACGGCCCCGTGGGGGTGGTACTGGAGGACATTTGGGGGGCAATGGGAACGGATCAGGAAAGGAACGGGGCGGCAGCGAAGGGTGTTTTTGGTGGTAGGGGCGGGAGGAGGGGTGGGCTGTGGACCGGACAAGGGTTCGGGTTGGGGAGTGAGGGAGAGGCAGGGGTGGGAAAGGAATCGGGAACAGGAGAGGACTCGGGCTGGAAATGGGTTCATAAAGGGGCGGAAACGAGGGTGGGGAGGATCGGGACGCGAGGGGATCAGAGTCCCTGGCGGGTCTGGGAGGGGGTCCCCGTGACTATCCCACCGGCTGCGCGCCCCGAACGGGGACCTGGGATTCAGGGGCAGGAAGGGGGCCCACGCCGACGCCGGCTCAGGTGGAGAGGCAGGAGTTGATACCTCGGCGCCGGCTAGGGTGGTGCTTCTGCTGGGCCCCTGCGGAAGGGGAGATGACCGCCCGCCGGTTACGAGGGGCGCCTCGATCCGGGACCTGCCGCTGGCGCTGCCGCCGCCCCTGAGGGCTCGGCGGCATCGGCCCGGGCGCCGAGTCGGCCGGGCCAGTGGGTAATATCAGGGGCGCCCGAGTGTGAGGACGGGGTCGGCCACCTGGGACACAGGGTTGAGGTTGGGGAGGAGGGGCGGCGCCGCAGAGTCGCCGCCAGACCGAGGCCCGCTGGCGTGAGGATCGCCCTCCTTCCAGTGACTCGGGCCATCGCTCAGACCTTGGGCCTCGTCTCCTCGTCGAAGATGGAGTCGCTTTCATTGTCGGCAGCCTGAGGGGAGCTCCGGCCGCCAAGGCAACAATTACCTCAGCGTCATCGGGAGGAGGGCTTTCAGCTGGAGCCGGGGGTCGCAGTGTTTGCCACCCAGGCCTCTGCTTGACCGCGTTCAGCGCGACGCGATTCATCTCGCTGCCACCGATTTATCGTTCGGCCGGGCGATTTGACAACTGCATTGTCCGGGGCCTCTAGAGCTGACGTAGCGCTTGTCGGGATCTCGCCTTCCCGACACCTCCCCATCGAGAAGGGGAGGATGAGAGCGGTATCTTTCTTGCTTCCTCGACGAGCTCAGGCCCGAGGTGGCTCAGGCGGAGGGCTCCGCAGGCACGCCCGGGGCGAGTGTTCCGGTCAGGCTTCAACTGATGCGATCGAAGGGGGCGTCACCTGGCGGCTTAAACGCACTCGGCCCGGCAAAATAGGCCGCGCCACCCCTTCCTCCGCCTTCCTCCGCAGAGACAGATCGCGCTGCGAGCGAGCCCGCTGGTTGAAAGCTGTCGCCGCACGCCGGCGACGGCTCTTCGCGGTTCAGACCGGCTGCCTGGGGGCTTGAGCCGTCGAGGGCAGTCCCAGTCGGTCAACCGTCAAGAGCTTGCCTGCGGTGGGGGGACGGGCGGCTCGTGCCTGGGGTTTCCACCGACGCCAGCCGATCAGGTGAGCGCTGGTCCGCTGCCTCTATTCGCCGCCTACGAAGTCACCACCGAATCGGCAGCGTTTGACGCCAGTGGCGAGGCTCCCTGGAGGGGCACGATCACCGGACTCGCTCGAGGGCACTGGTGCGTTAACAGCCGGTCTCACGCATGTCAGCAGCTGAACTTGCGCCCGCGAAGGCTGGCCAAGACGTGGCCGAGCGCCGAGCCCTTTGGCCAGGATCGCACTGCCTTCGCAGGCCCATAGTTCCTCCCAGAGGCCAGGCAGGTTCGCGCATGAGAGGAAGGGCGCTGCGGAGGTCCGACCTTCCGCCTCCAGGCCGCCGGCAGGTCCTCCAGTACGGTTCGGGCATGGGCACGTGCACGCCCACCGCCAGGGCTCTCTCCAGCTGCATCCCGGGGCGGCCCGCGAGGCAAGCCGAACCAGAACCTCGAATTTACCACGCAGACATTTTGGAGGCCGCCACCACAAACCGAGGCGTCCCTCACCACCTCGCCAACGCCCGCATTTCTCGAGTTTCTGCTCTCATTAAATTCAGTGCCAGGCGGCGCAGGAGGCGGACGCCGTCTCCTGGCAAGCCGGTGAAAAGGCCGATCCACCAGGGATGAAGCTGAGGCGCGCAGACCTTCGTGGGGCACTGACGCCGATTGCAGTGCCACTGCGCGACGCCTGGGGCCGGGGTGAGCTTTCACCCCCAGAGCCTCTCTGGGACTCATTGCCGAGCAGGCTGCTCATTTCCGAAGACTGGCAGAGAGCCTCGCCAGAAACGGGGCGGCCTCTGCCTTCCTGCAAACCTCCGGCCGGGCCGGGCCTTCATCCTCTATCCTCCTCCACCGGCCTCAGGTGCCGGGCCGCAAATGCCCACGCCGCCAGCGGCGCTGGAGACGCGCAGCTCGACTTCGCATTTTCTCGAGTCACCAGCAGCGGCGATTCCATTCGTTGACCCACAGAGGGGACCGGGGTTAGGGGCCAGCAGGGGCTTCATCCATTTCATCGGAAGGGCGGAACAGTTAGTTACAGATGGTTTCAATTCATCACGAGTCGCGAGGCGTACCGGCGCCCTCCCAATCAATTCGGCAGGGAGGAGTTCGCTTCATTCCAATGAAGGTGAAGGCGCGAGTAAAAAGACAGGAGTGCTCTATTCTGAGTTTCTTCCAGAACCTTGCAGGAAGGGGGCGAGGTTAGCAACTTTTCTCTCGGAGCCTGTGCACTACAAGCATCAATGTGTCGCGGGATTCCTTCCTGCAACACTTTCTGAGCAGTCGATTTACAACAGCAGGAGGCTGATGTTAAGACGCAGGCTGTGAAGTATTTCAGCCACTCTCCCAGCTGACTGCAGGAGGGAGAGAACATGGCGAAACTGAGAGCTGAGAGCAGTGGGCGTGTCCGGGCTCCATCTGGGTCCATCCTCCTGGTTAAGGCTGGCACTAGGAGGGCGCGAAGGGGCAGGCAGGTGGTAGCCTTGCACCTCAGTAGGGCGGGGCACGGCTCCTCCGGCTGGCAAGGCTGGGGAGGTGGTGGCTTCGGCTCAGTCGCGTGAAAGGACCGCCACACTTCCGGAGGTGCACAGCAACAGGGTGCTAGAGCAAGCGCCGAGGAGCCGGGCCTGTACCGAGCGCAACAGCAGGGAAACAATATTGGCCCGTAGCTCCGGTCGGGAGAGCTAGGTCAGAGGACCAGCTGGGCCGTTCGCGTGGAGAGGGGAGCACAAAGCACTGAGGGGGTCGCCACACCCCTCCTCCTCCTCCAGGGGGGCGTGCATAGAGACTCCACCAGTGGTGTCTGGGTAAGCTGCCAGGGACAGGAAGGAAAACAGCCCCAATTCGCTACGGCCGAGGGGCAGGCAGTAGGAAGACTCAAACTGCGGGGGGTAGCAAGACTGAGTTGGCCAGCCCAGCTGAGTGGAGGGAGCCAAGTCCAAGGGGCTGGGGAGGAGCCCTTCAGCCTGCCAGCCGCTCTGGAGGGCTCCGCCACTCTCACCACCACTTCTGCCCAACACCTTCTCAGGTGAGGCGGCAGCAACCTCCACCAAGGGAGAAGAGGCAGTTCAGATGTTGAGGGGCGTGGAGGGGGCGTGAGTGTGGCGTTGGGGTGCAGCTGGACTGAGGAGGGCCTGAGCCTCCCCAGCCCCTTCACCTGGCTCTAAGCTCAAGCCACCACCCTGGCAGATGACAAAACTCAGTCTGATGAATAAACCTCTCCACAGTTCCCAGATGGTAGTGTTCTCCTTCCTCCCTCAGGCAGGTGCAGCAGCAGTGGGCGGGTGGCAGCAAGCAGCAGGAAGGCCTGCCTGGGTGGCAAAGGTGCCAGTGGGGTCTCCTTCTCTGAGTTTGGGAGGAGGGAGAGGGAGGCAGCCGGCAGGCCCTCCCCCAGTGCAGCAGCAGCAGCCGGTGGTGGTAGGCTAGCAGCTGTCATGGCTGTCCGGGGGAGCAGGGTCCAGCAGGAGTCTGCCTCAGGTGGTGGCTGGGTGAAGCAGGGAGACCCCGGCTGGTGCTGAGCTTAGAGCAGGGAACAGGAGGGGAACAGCTGAAAGAGCAGCCCTGTTACTGCAGCCTTGTCCTTAGTACGGCCTTCCTTCTCTGGGAGTGGAGCTACCTATTTGGAGCATTTTCAACACGGGGAGGAGAGTGGCTTCTTCCCAAGCCCACTTTCTAAAAAGCCCTCCCCAGCCTTAAACAGAGGAGGGACGACTGACCCGTGTCCAATTAATTACTGGGGACAAATAATGACAGAAGGGACGGAGGAGTGCAGGCTAAAGGTTAATAACTAGGGAACGGATGGGGACACCGAGCAGAGAATCTCCGACAGCGCCCACTGCTCCTCGGAACTATCAAGGAGCCAGCGGACGCCGCCCAGAGGAACTCTGCCCGGATGCGTGACACAAGGGAGGAACGGAAATAGGCCCACAGTCGCAGGAGACTCTTTCAGCATCCTCCTCCTGCTGTTATAATGGCGATTTTGAGCTGCTGCCAGGAGGAGGTTGACGAGAGGTCCCGCGACTTTGTGGGGCCGGATTGGGTCCTTCATATTATGGAGATAAAAAGGTGAGGGAAGGTGCAGCCAGAACTCAACAAGAGGTTCTGAGGAGCCGAATAGGGCTGCAACCCGGCGACTCCAGGTATGCGCAGCGCTGCGGTTTTCCTCACGCCGCAGAAGGGGCAGGCTTCGGGATGGGGTGAATCCACCAGGTACACGCCCGTGCTCACGGCCCGTGGAAGGAGCCGCTAACCAATGTCCCCCAACGGGCCGTGGAATTAGATGCGGGGAATACACGCTGGCCCATCGGGGTTCCCCACCTCTATGGGTCTTAGATAGTCCCGCCACTTAGTGTCGGGCGGGACATGAGTGGGAGGAGATGCAGAGTGGGGAGCACGAGCGTGTACAGATGTTCCCTAGGCGCGGTTCGAAGCAGACCGCTGCAATTTTGCAGCCGGGTTGGGGTCCAAGGATGGGAGGTACTCGGGGGCCTCGCGGAACAGTGCCCACAATGGACGGAGGGTTTGCAGGAAGGGAGGGGCGGGCATACCTTTCTCTCGCAGGGCTCTGCAGGAAGTCGAGGCGGGCCGCGCAAAACCGCCTTCACCTCCCGGAGTAGGCGCAGAGGGGTTCGAGGTGGAAAGCCCATGCGCGCAGCGAGCGCATTACCGGGATCCACCCAGTCCCCGAGGCGAGTCCAGGAGGATCACCGACCTTGGTGGTTTCTGCCAGGATCAGCCTCCCGCGCACCGGAGGAGACTCCGCCACGCCTGCACGCACTGGGATTGTGGAGCAGGGCTCCGCGAGGAGGTCTGCTCCTCGGCGGTTACATAACGACCTGGTCGCTGAGAACAGCTTCCCAGGTCTGGAGGAGGTCCTGCAGAATTCCGAGCAGCTTTGAGAGGTCTCGCGAAGACCTCCCATGGATAAAAAGAGCTGCCGGTCGATCGAGCTCCTCGAGGCGCGGAGGAAGGCGCACCCCAAAGTGCTCCATGCCGACTACCTGCACTAAAGAGGAGTCTGCAGGGCCTGGAGGCGAAGGTCCGGGACCGGCTGGCGCACGCACCAGGCCCTGGCCCCTCCTCCAGGAGAGACAAGGCCCCTGCAGAGACTAGTGCAGTCCTGGCCAAAAGAACTCCAAAGCTGTCCTCTGAGCTTGGCCAGGACCTCCGGGCCGGGCGCAGGGTGTTGAGTCGGTGCCAGAGCATGGACAGGACCAGCTGATTTAGCACCAGTGCCCTCCCGCGAAGGGAGAGGCACCGGAGCAGTCCTGCCCACCTCCGCAACCGCCACCCACCCTGGCGCCCAAACCTTGCCAGTTTTCCGGCGGAGAAGGATGCGTGGCGGATAAATAGACGCCCAGATAGAGCAGGCGGACCCGCGCTCCACCTGATGGCCTGAAGCGCTGGTGGGAGGGAGCTGCCCGCCACCCGTCCCCCGACCACCAGGCCAGAGCTCTTGACCCAGTTGACCCGGGCGGAGGAGGCTGCCGAGTAGACGGCTTGGCAGGCCTCCACCCGCCAGGTCGCCCGGGTCCTGACCACGAGGAGCACGCCATCGGGCGTACGCCGACAGCACCAGCCGCAGCCCGCTCCCGCAGCACCAACCCCGCCAACCTCCCACGGAGGAGACGGAGGAAGGGCTCGATCGCCAGAGCCGCACAGCTGGCCCGACAGCGACACCCCTGACGCACTCCCGCCCGGCTGACCGCCCGGTCAGGGTCCAGTTGAGCCTGACCAGACACTCCGCGAGAGCCGCATAGCACCCGGAGAAAACCCACAAAACGGGCCCGGCCAAGGCCAGCAGGGTGCCCAGGAGATACCCGTGGTCCATCCTGTCGAACGCCTTCTCCTGGTCCAGGGACAGGAGGGCGAACGGCTGCCGCCCCTACACCCCAGCTCTAAGAGATCCCGACCAAATACAAGTTGTCAAAAATACTACGCCCGGACGGTGTAGGTCTGGTCGGGATGGATCACGCCCGCCAGCACGGACCGCAGTCGCAGCGAGATGGCTTTTGCTACGACTTTGTAGTCCGTGCTGAGGAGCGAGACGGACGCCAGTTCAGAGGTCGCTGGAGGTCCCCTCTTCGGCAAGGCGAGCACCGCCGCCTGCACGACAGAGGAGGACCCCGCCTCCAAGGACTCGCCCAGACGGTAACGCAGGTTCGGGGCCGAGGACGCCCCAGAACACGCGGTAGAACTCCACGGTCAGCCCGCCCATGCCCGGGTTTTATTGTTGGGCATGAGACGGAGGGCTTCAGAACTCGCCAGAGTGAGAGGCAGCTCTAGCCGGTCTCGGCCGCCCGCGCTGACCGCCGGGAGCTCGGTCCAGAGGACCTTGCAGGCGCCGGCTTCGGTCGGATCCGGGAGAACAAACTGGCGAGAAGGCCCTGGCCCTTCCACGCATCTCCGCCGGATCCGTGAGGGGGTGCCGCCCTCTGCTAAAAGGCAGGTGACGTGCTTTTTAGCCCCTCCTTTCTCCAGGGCGTAGAAGAAGCGGAGCCGCGATCCATCTCCGAAGGAGCTGGATGCGGATCGAACAGCGCGCCCGGCCCTGTGATCTTCCAGGGCCCGGAGCTCCTCCCGCCTCCCGGTACGCCGCGGAGGGATGGATCCTCGGGCGGACACCAGGCGCTCTCAAGCTTCAAGACCTCCTGCCCAACTGCTCTATCGCCGCATCCTCCGCCGGCTGGCGCCCGGGAGTAGTCACGGCAGAAGAGCCGGGCGCGCACCTTCCCACGCCCCACCATCGCCGCGAGGGAAAGGCGGGCCGCTGCTCCTGCCAGGCCCGCCAGAACTCCGGAAGGACGCCAAAGCCCACGTCCCTCCAGCAGGCTATTATTAAATGCCAATAGGCCGCCCCAGCCTCTCCGAACTCAGAGAGGCTTTCACGGCCACCAAATGGTGGTCCGTGAACGGGGCCGGCCGGATGCTGGAGGAGTGGGCCCGTGCCAGGTGGAAACGAGAAAGGTAAACGCGATCCAACCGGGAGTGGCTCGACCGATTGTGCCCCACCCGGACGTAAGTAAAGGTGGTACTGTCGTCCGGGTGGTGGTCTCGCCAGACGTCCACCAGGGAGTGATGGTCCACGATCTCCTGAGGACGCCCGCTGCCTGGCAGTTCGCGAGTCCTACACGGTCCCGGCCATCGAGGGTGGTGTTGAAATCCCGCCAGGACCAGGCACTCGCGAGGATCCAGAGTGCCGAGGAAGGTGGCCGCCGCCGGAAAAGGCAGATTTGCCGGCCCGCTGCTCGGGCGACGCTGACCAAGTTCAACGCCAGCCCTCCACGCCGGCCCGACGCAGCAGGCGCCCGGGACGACTCGGCGGTCCCCAGCACCTCGGGCCGAGGGCAGGGGAGAACAGGGTGGCCACCCCGCCGAGCGAGCGCCGAGGTGGCTGAAATATACCCCGCCCCCACTCCAGCCGCCAGCCAGCCTCGACGGCTGAGTCGTGGGTCTCCTGCAGGAAGGCCACCGAGCACCCTCCCGAGGAAGGAGAGCACCTGCTCCTGCGGAGACCCGCCTACAGCCCCGGCATTCAATGTTGCTAGGATGGTGTACTTCATGGTGAGGGCTGGGGTGGATCCTCGCGGGCAGGTGAATCGGCGGCCTCGCAGGCCCCGCAGCAGCAGACCGCCTCCGACCCGAAAGTCAGGAGAGCGCCTCGAATCTGCGGGTCCGGCGGTAGGCCGCGTTGTCCTGCCTATTGGTCCTCTCCCTTCCTGCAACAGGCCCCTGGTGGCCTGAAGAATGGAATGAAAGTCCCCCCAGCGCTGGAGGGCGAGCTGCACCTTCCCTTTTGCCCCGCGGTTATCCGCGAGGAATTGGCGCAGCTCGCTCCTCAGCGCCGAGGGGGAGCCAGGGGTCTCCTCCGTCCGGGCCCCCGGGTGGAGCTCACGGGCCACGGAGACGGGCAAACAGGGATCCGATCTCAACGCGCGCCGACACCGACGGCGCTGCTGCCCGCCCCGACCCCGGCAAGGGGGGGGGCGGCGGAGGGAATAAGGCAGCCCCTAACGGGTTGGGGACCGGGATTCAAATACCACCCCGAGGGCCGCCCGCAGCTAGCGGAACGAGACGGTTCGTGGGGGTGGTACTGGAGGACATTTGGGGGCAATGGGAACGGATCAGGAAAGGAACGGGGCGGCAGCGGAAGGGTGTTTTTGGTGGTAGGGGCGGGAGGAGGGTGGGCTGTGGACCGACAAGGGTTCGGGTTGGGGAGTGAGGGAGAGGCAGGGGTGGGAAAGGAATCGAACGGGAGAGGACTCGGGCTGGAAATGGGTTCATAAAGGGCGGAAACGAGGGTGGGGAGGATCGACGCGGAGGGGATCAGAGTCCTGGCGGGTCTGGGAGGGGGTCCCCGTGACTATCCCACCGGGCTGCGCGCCCCGAACGGGGACCTGGGATTCAGGGACAGGAAGGGGGCCCACGCCGACGCCGGGCTCAGGTGGAGAGGCAGGAGTTGATACCTCGGCGCCGGCTAGGGTGGTGTCTTCTGCTGGGCCTCTGGGCGGGAAGGGGGAGATGACCGCCCGCCTCGGTTACGAGAGGGGCGCCCCAGATCCGGGACCCGGCCGCTGGCGCCTGCCGCCGCCCCTGAGGGCTCGGGCGGCATCGGCCCGCGCCGGGTCGGCCGGGCCAGTGGGTAATATCAGGGGCGCCCGAGTGTGAGGACGGGTCGGCCACCTGGGACACAGGGTTGAGGTTGGGGGAGGAGGGCGGCGCCGCAGAGTCGCCGCCCAGACCGAGGCCCGCTGGCGGAGGGTCGCCCTCCTGAGTGAGCGGGTCAGACCCAGGGCCTCGATCTCCTCGAAGATGGAGCTGTTCCATCCTCGGCCCCAGAGCCTTCTCCGGCCGCCAAGGCAACAATTACCTCAGCGGGCACGGAGGGGGCTCGGAGCCGGGCCGGGGGCTCCACCCGAGGCCTCCTCTGGAAGGGCTCCACAGGAGGGGGACGCCGCCCCCCTCGCTGCCACGGCCTCCGTCCGGTGCCTCCTGCTGAAGCTCGCCGGGCGCTCGGCAGCGCTGGCCCCTCGGGATCTTTCGGAGGGGGCCTTCCCACCCTCCCCATCGAAGGGGGAGATGGGGCCCGCGAACGGCGGGCTTTGGCGCTCTCGACGAGGCCCAGCCTCCGAGGTGGAGGAGGGCTGGTCAGCAGGGCAAGGCCGGGGGCGCTCGGTTTTCGGGAGGGCGTTGTTGCAGGGGTGGGAAGGGAAGGGAAAGGATACCCCACCTGGGAGCCTCTCCTCGCCCGCAACAACCGCGCCACCTCTCCTCCTCGGCCCCGCAGAGACAGATCGAGAAGCGGGCCCGCCTGCTCGCCGGGCATGCCGGGAGGGGCACCGCCCCGAGCAGGGCCGCCGGTTGAGGAGGGGCAGCCGCGAGGCCGGACTACCAGGGGCCGGCGGTGGTGGGGCCGGGCGCCTGGCCCGGGGCCCGGACGCCTCCGACCGGGCCAAGGGACAGTCCTCCGGACGTGCCCCATCGCCCGGCAGAGGAAGCACCGACTTCGAGGAGTAATGGACCCGGCAGAGGGCCCCCTGGTAGGGCACCGCGAAGGACTCGAGCGCCCTCGCCACGCCCGCCGGCAGCAGCTGCAGCTGAACCTGCCGCGGAAGGACAAGACGTGGCGGAGGGCGGGGTCCTTACAGCCCAACGGGAGAGGGCTGATGGTGGAAATGGGCCTCCCCAGAGTGGAGAGGGAAGGCAGCAGGGCGGCATTCGGGAGGAAGGGCGGGACGGAGGTGAGGACCACCCGTACGCCCAGGTCCTCCAGCGGTTCGAGGGGCACGTGCACGCCCCCCACCGCCAGGCCCCTCTCCACCGCCTCCTGGGCGGCGGCCTCCGAGGCAAGGAAGAACACCACCTTGCCATATTTGGAGGTCGCCACCACGGCCGAGGCCCCCACCACTCGCCAACGCCCGCACGTAAGTTTCGACGTGGCGAGGCGGCGACCAGGAGGCAACGGACGCCGTGCCTCCTGGTCAGGTGGGAAGGGGCCCCGCCACCAGGGATGGAGCTGGAGGCGGCAGTAGGGGCGGATGACCCGCATGGGGCGGCAGCGCCACCTGGGCGCACGCCTGGGGGTCAGAGATGGATCACCCCCAGAGCCGGTGGGGGGAACAGCAGGAAGGGGAGGGGCTGCAGCAGGTGGCGGGGCCGCAGTGGGCGGGGCGGCCTCGGCCACGGAGGGGTCGGCTTTCTGGGCCGGGCCTTTGCCCTTCTTCCTCCCCGGCCCTTTACCGGCCGAGGTAGAAGGCCCACCCGCAGCAGGGGCGCGGCCGTGGCAGCGGCGGAGCTCGGGCTGGGGGTCGGGAGGTCAGCCGCAGCAGTTGTTTGGGCCGGTGGCAGTGGGGACCGTAGGGCCAGCTGGACAGGGGCCTCCTCCATCATAGAAAAAGGTGGAAGGAGGCACAGATGGGTAGGAGGAAGGGTATTAGCCACTCCTCCTCACCGAACAACAGGCAGAGGAGGAGGCATCAATGCAAGGAAAGGGGCGGAAAAGGGGGCACTGGTTCGAGGAAGGAGCAACCGAGGAAGGGGAGGGTTATAACCGCCTCCTCCCTGCTAAAACTGAGGCAGAGGAGGAGGGCGCTATTGCAGGGGAAGGGTGCGAGGGCAAGGGATATATAGTTGAGGGGAAGGGGAAGGGAGAGCAGCCACTCTCTCCCACTGACTGATTACAGGGAGAGAGGCGCTGGGGTAGGGTAAAAAGGGGGAATAAGGCCAGCTACCACCCTCCTGCAAGGCTGGACGAGAGGAGGGGGCGCTGGCAGGGCAGGCAGGGGCAAGGCAATAGGTGCAGGGCGGGGGGCCGGCTCCTCCGGCTGCACTGGGGTACTGAGGGGACTATGGGTCAGTGAAAGGTACAGTGCACTGGAGGGGGACAACTAAAAGGGGGAGGCACAAGCGCCGAGGGGGAACCTGGGTACTCAGGGCAACAGCAGGGGACTATTGGGAGGTTGGGGGGATAGAAACACTAAGGAAGCTGGGGCAGGAGAGGCAGGCTACAACTGGGGGCGGCACACACAACAGGCTAGCTTGACGAGGGCGTGGCAGGTAAGAAGCTCTGGGGTTGTGGTGGGTAAGGAACCTTGAAGGAAGGGGAAACAAACTGGGCTAGTAGGGCAGGGCAGGCTGCTAAGGTAGGGTGGGGCAAGCAGGTGGGGGGCCTCAGCCAAACGTAGCTGAGGGAGGGGGCCAAGTCCAAGGGGGTGGGAGGAGCACACCCACGAGCGCCAGGGCCTCGACTCGCCCACCGCTGCAGCAAACAGTCCCAGGTGGAGAGCGGGCAGCAAACCCCACCAAGGGAGAAGAGGCAGTTCAGATGTTAAAGGGTGGTGGAGGGGGCGTTGGGGGTGGTGGCAGCAGGGGACAGCTGACTGAGGGGAGGGCTCTGAGCCTCTCCCCAGCCCCTTTCAATGGCTCAGTTCAACACCACCCCTGGAGCAGATGACAAAACTCAGTCTGATGAATAAAACCCTCCACAGTTCCAGATGGTAGTGTTCCTCTCTCTCCTCGGCAGGTGCAGCAGTGGGCGGGTGGCAGCCAGCAGGGGAAGGCCTCTGGGTGGTGGTGCTGGTGGGGTCCTCTTCCTCTGGAGTGGAGGAGGGGAGAGGGAGGGCAGCCGGCAGGCCCCCCCTCTCCCCTCAGGCAGCAGCAGCAGCCGGTGGTGGTAAGAGGTGGCGGTGTCCGGGGGAGCAGGTCCAGCAGCACGGAGGCCTCAGGTGGTGGCTGGGTGAAGCAGGGAGAGCCCCGGCTGGTGCAGGAGCAGGAGCAGGAGCAGGAGGGGAAGAAGGAAGAGCGGCAGCACTGCACCCTGCTGCCTCTCCTCCTTCTCGGGAGTGGAGTGGGGCGCTGAGTGGCTGCCCGCTGAGCAGGAGGCAGAGGAACCCCTCTAGGAGCCATTTTGGGCACAGCCTAGCCCCGCCTCCTCACCTGACCGGAAGCTAGGGGGCGTGGCTAGGACTATAAGAACCCTGCCAGGGAGCTCAGTAGCAAGCCAGTCTCTGAGGGAGACAGAGGTTTGGGCAGAGCACCCAGCTGGGGAGGCAGGGACTTGGCCTGGGTTTCCCCTAGCTGTCTCATCAAAGGCCTCCTGCCAGGGCTGCTTGAGGCCTGGCCAAGCCAGCCAGGAGCTCCTCTGACCCGGAGGACCCTAGGCCTCTGCTGGGGCCTGGTGAGCCAAAGGACTTGCAGACTGACGGGGACCGTGTGGAGTGCCAATTTCCTGAAGCCTGGAGTAGGCTGCCCAGACCCAGCTGGAACAACATGGGCCTCAACTCCTGGAGAGACTGGTGAGAAGCACAGGTACCTGCGAGGGGGGAGTCGAGACATGGCCCAGGGGATAGCACAGGGCAGGTAGCAGCCCTAGGCCAGCAAGTTGCAGGCTGGAGCCCTGCTGAGTTGCTAGCAGCTGTATGGCTGCATCGAGGGCCCCTGGGCTGGGGTGCAGTGGAGAGGCTGGGCCTGCTGCCCACCAACTGGGTGGCAGTCTCCCTCTCGCCTGTAGCTGGTGCATCCCCTGCCCAGTTCCTGAACTAGGAGCTTCTACCAACCTGGGTGTTTGTTGCCCTGCCCGGCTCGAGGGCCTGGGGCTTCCCACGGTACTTTGGTGCCGGCCAAGACCCAGGCCGGAAGGCGTGAAAACTGAAAGACTTCTTTCCCCGTGGCCCGGACCTGAAGTAAGGCCAGGCCCCACAACTATCGCCACCCGCCCCGGACCTGAAGCAAGGCTGGGGTCGGGAACTATGGACCAATCCCCCGGAAGGGGAAAGCTTAGAGGCTGTAGTTGGCACTGCCGGAGGGCAGTGACCCAAAAGGTGACGTGGGGGTCAGAGTAACCCGCCACACCAACCTAAACCTCCCTTGCTGCAGTTTAAGCCCATTGCTTCTTGTTGTATCCTCAGAGGCCAAGATGAACAAGTTTTCTCCCTCCTCCTTATGACACCCTTTAGATACCTGAAAACGCCATCATGTCCCCTCAATCTTCTCTTCTAAACTAAACAAACCCAATTCTTCAGCCTTCCTTCATAGGTCATGTTCTCTAGACCTTTAATCATTCTTGTTGCTCTTCTCTGACCCTCTCCAATTTCCCTCCACATCTTTCTGGAAATGCGTGCCCAGAACTGGACACAATACTAACTGAGGCCTAACCAGCGCAGAGTAGAGCGGAAGAATGACTTCTCGTGTCTTGCCTACAACACACCTGTTAATGCATCCCAGAATCATGTCTGCTTTTTTTGCAAGAGCATCACACTGCTGACTCATATTCAGCTTGTGGTCCACTATAACCCCTAGATCCCTTTCTGCCGTACTCCTTCCCAGACAGTCGCTTCCCATTCTGTATGTATGAAACTGATTGTTCCTTCCTAAGTGGAGCACTTTGCATTTGTCTTTATTAAACTTCATCCTGTTTACCTCAGTCCATTTTGAATTATGACCCTATCCTCCAGATTAGTCGCAACCCCTCCCAGCTTGGTATCATCTGCAAACTTAATAAGCGCATTTTCTATGCCAATATCTAAATCAAGTTGATGAAGATATTGAACAGAACCGGTCCCAAAACAGACGCGGAACCCCGCTTGTTATACCTTTCCAGCAGGACTGTGAACCATTAATAACTACTCTCTGAGTACGGTTATCCAGCCAGTTATGCACCCACCTTATAGTAGTCCCATCTAAGTTGTATTTGCCTAGTTTATTGATAAGAATATCATGCGAGACCGATCAAACGCCTTTACTAAAGTCTAGGTATACCACATCCACCGCTTCTCCCTTATCCATAAGACTCAAGTATCCTATCAAAGAAAGCTATCAGATTGGTTTGACATGGATTTGTTCTTTACAAATCTATGCTGGCTGTTCTCATCACCTTGCCACCTTCCAAGTGTTTACAGATGATTTCAATTACTTGCTGCATTATCTTCCTGGCACAGAAGTTAAACTAACTGGTCTGTAGTTTCCTGGGTTGTTCTTGTTTCTTGTTATAAATGGGCACTATATTTGCCCTCTTTTCCAGTCTTCTGGAATCTCTCCTGTCTCCCATGATTTTCCAAAGATGATAGCTAGAGGCTCAGATACCTCCTCTATCAGCTCCTTGAGTATTCTAGGATGCATTTCATCAGGCCCTGGTGACTTGCAGGCATCTAACTTTTCTACGTGATTTTTAACTTGTTCTTTTTTTATTTTATCTTCTAAACCTACCCCCTTCCCACTAGCATTCCCTATGTTAGTCATTCCTTCAGACTTCTCGGTGAAGACCGAAACAAATGTAGAAACCATTTTATGTTTAGCTAGAAGCCATCTTTTATAGTAGAAACCATTTCAGCTTTTTGCCTTTGCACGTAGGCCAGAGTGAACTTTCTATCACCCCATGTGCCAGGCCAAGGCAGATGTGCTATTGGAATGTGTTAATTGGGCTGGTTCAGAGAAGAGAGGTACTCCCTCGTACCTGTCCGCCATCTTGTTGATAAGGCTTTGTTTTTCCTAGTTTAATGGATGCCCTGACGTCAGACTGTTTGGTTAAGGGTATAAAGATACTAGGGATTGATTAGTATTAGCCAGCCTCACTCGGCCCGGCTTTGCTTGGACCACGTTTGGCTCACTTTGCTTTTATTGGCCAATAAACTGTCTGTTTAGCCAGAAACTGAGTGAAGTCTTTACTTCTACACAAAGAAGTCATTAAGCATCTCTGCCATTCCCAAGTTTCCTGTTATTGTTTCTCCTCCTCACTGAGCAGTGGGCCTTCCCTATCCTTGGTCTTCCTCTTGCTTCTAATGTATTTATAAAAAGTCTTCTTGTTTCTTTATTCCTGTAGCTAGTTTGAGCTCATTTTGTGCCTTTACCTTTCTAATCTTGCCCCTGCATTCCTGTGTTCTTTGCCTATATTCTTCCTTTGTAATTTGTCCTACTCTCCATTTTTTATAGGACTCCTTTTTTATTTTTAGATCATGCAAGATCTCGGTTGCCGAGGTGGTCTTTTGCCATATTTTCTATCTTTCCGACGCAGAGCAGTAGCTTGCTTTTGGGCCCTTAATAATGTCCTTTGAAAACTGCCAACTCTCCTCAGTTGTTTTTCCTCAGTCTTGATTCCCATGGACCTTACCTATCAGCTCTCTGAGCTTATTAAAATCTGCCTTCCTGAAATCCATTGTCTCTATTTTGCTGTTCTCCTTCTACCCTTCCTTAGAATTGTGAACTCTATGATTTCATGATCACTTTCAAATTCTCAACCAGTTCCTCCTCATTTGTTAGGATCAAATCTAGAACAGCTTCCCCCCGGTAGGTTTTTCAACCTTCTGAAATAAAAAGTTGTCTCCAATGCAGTCCAAGAACTTATTGGATAGTGTGCGCCCGGCTGTGTTATTTTCCCAACATATATCTGGATAGTTGAAGTCCCTCGTCACCACCAAATCTTGGGCTTTGGATGATATTGTTAGTTGTTTAAAAACATCATACGTGAGCTTTGCTCAGTGAGTCCATGTGATGGGGTGAAGGAACACCACACTGCTGGGGGCAAGACCCGGGAGGACAGGGCGAGCGGCCGACTGGCTCTCTCCGTGGCGGCAGGGAAGGCGTGATGCCAAGCCGCACCGGGACAGTGAGGTCGCTTGCACGGCAGACACAGGCACGGCGGACATCGCGCATGCGCCCTGGTGGGCGGACGCAGAGCACCAGGGCCAGGGTGTCGGGATGGACCCAGAGGATGCCGGCGCATGCGCCTGGGGCAGACCGAGGAGGGGCTGGAGGCCCATAAATGGGAGGAGCCAGCAACAGGGGAGCGACGGGAGGGAGACAGGTGAGGGATCACCAGACCAGGAGAGGGAGGCCTAAGAAAGGGCCAAAGAGCGGGGTGAGGAAGTAGCTCAGGGTGGGCAGAAGGAATCGTGCTTGCAGGCTGTTGAGTTGTGGTGGTTAGCCCCGCCAGCCAGGTGTGGGAGGTGACTGCTCCCACCTTAGGCCCTGGGCTGGGACCTGAGAGAGGAGGGCCCAGGTCCTCACACCCCTGTTCGGGAGTTGTGTGCTGTAGAAAATAAAAGTAACCCCACCTCCGGGTCACGGCTTGGACCAGGGGCGAAGATAGTGGAGGAGAGGGGACTTTGGTGGACCCCTTCACAGTCCAACTGTGCCTGATCACAGACTCTTACACTCTTCAGGGACCAATGCACCTCAAGCAGCACTGGCAGTGACACCAGGCAGCCTTTTCAAAACATAGGAGGATTTTTTAGTTAACTGAAACAGAGTATCAGGAAGTCCTTACACTAGCATAGAGAATCAAGGCTAAGACAGTCCATCCTGGCCAACCTAGTAATCCACCCAGCCAAGCAGACATGGAATCCACTTTTGATCCATCAGTCCCAGGAGAGATGCCAAGTCTCTCCCAAACACCATGTAGTCCTATCACTGCTCAGTCCTTTGTGTTCCTGAAGAGTCAGGTTGAGTTCACATGTTCCACTGCCTGCTGGAGTTTCACTATTCAGTGTTAACTGATCAGCCCTTGATGCTCCCACTGTCTTCTGAGATCCTCCATGGATATGGGTTGTTTCAGCTAGCCAATCCTCTGATGACACATTTGGTCCACCACAGAATCGCTCATGTCTCCTCATCTGTTCAGAAGTAATTTTTAACCCTTTTGCACCTCCTGGGTAGCAACCACTTATCACGTTACATTGCCAGGAATATCT
>JAFJHL010000074.1:11099-25588 GCA_019425775.1 Rafetus swinhoei | reverse complement strand
ATCAGAGGCTCATTTAACTGCATATCCACTAACGTGATCTATGCCAGCAATGCCCCACTGCAATGTATATTGGCCAAATTGGACAGTCTCTATGGGAAAGAATTAATTGACACAAATCAGATATCCGAAAAGGCAATACACCAAAACCTGTTGGAGAACACTTTAATCTGCCTGGACACTCATTAATGGATCTCCAAGTCACGGTTTTGTTTCAGGCCAATTCCAAAGCCAAATACACAGAGAAGGGTTGGAACTTAACTTCATTCACAAGTGTAATACTTATGCAAATGGTATGAACCAGAAAGTGTGCGAGCCAGCCAATAGTCTTCCACATCGTAATGACTTAACCAACCAACGTAACAATGGAGGTGCTAATTGTTCTTATCAGCCTCTTATAACTATTTGAACTATCTACTCACTGTCTCTCTTTTTTTCCTTCCCCCCTTCCCCCTTATTTATTCTTCAATCTGGACTTCTAATACTCCTGTCATCTGAAGAAGTGGGTTGTGCCCACAAAAGCTCACAATACCATCTACATGTTTTGTTAGTCTTCAAGGTGCTACTAGACTGTTTGTTGTTTAAGTTTTTCCTGAAAAAGGACGTTACTCTAGAGCAGTGGTCTCCAACCTTTTTACACCCAAGATCACTTTTTAAATGACAGACCAAGCCAAGATCTACTGCCCTGCCTTCCTTGAAGCCCCGCCTCTCTATTCTCCTCCTCTCCATCACTTGCTATCCCCAATCCTTATACTGCTGCTTTTTTTAGAAAAAAATCTTCTGTAGGAAGAGGTTTTTCCAACATTTGGCCTGTCTAGACTGGACCAAATTCAGAAAAATCCCTTCTTTTGGAAGCCCCTTATTCCTTGTGGAAAGAGGAATATAGGGGTGACTGAAGAGCATGTTTGCTCTTCCACTAAAAAAGTGGAAGAACAAACGCAACCCTGGATGCAGAAGAGTTTTTCTGGGATATCTCCAGAATCCTGAAAACTCCTGCAGTCTAGCCGACCTCGCTGGGTTGAGACAGGATGTGTAGTCTCTGGGGTGGGAATGAGGGATTTGGGTGTGGAAGGGGTGAGAGGTGCAAGCTCTGGGAGGAAATCTGGATGCAGGAGGAGGTGGAGAAGGGGACACTGGCTCGGGAAGGGGGCTCCAGGCCGGGCAGTGTTGGGGTACTAAGCAAGCCACAGGCTTGTGGATGTGAGGATGCAGGAATCTGGGTTGGGGTATGTGAGGGGCTCAGGGCAGGAGGTTCCAGTGTATGATAGGCTCAGATCTAGGGTCTGGGGAATGGGGAATGCAGGAGTGGTTGTGGCCAGATGGGGGCTTGGCCCCAATTGGGGGTTTGTTGGCCAGGCTTCATTTTTAAATAAAATACTATGTCAAACACAAAAAGTTTCTGCATTGTCTTTATTTGTGAGAAAGGCAGGGAACCAGCCTTGAGTCAGGGGTCACTGACTCATAGAAAAGTCAGTCGGGAGCAGGGGACACAGTACGGGGGAGGGGTGCTAGTGGGTTCTGGGGCAGGGGCCAGGGTGCCAGTGGGGGACAGGTTTCCAGGGGGACAGGTTTCTGCAGAGGGGAGCAGGGGACAGGTTTCTGCAGTGGGGAAGGCAAGGGGACAGGTTTCTGCAGTAGGGGTAGGGTGCGGTGGGGACTGGTTTCTGCAGAGAGGAGCAGGGGACAGGTTTCTGCAGGGGCAGGGTGTCAGGGGCAGGTTTCCACTGAGGGGGAGAGAGGTTTCTGCAGTGGGGGGGGGCAGGGGAGAGGGAACAGGGGGCAGGACGGCGGGGGACAGGTTTGGGGCAGGGGAGAGGGAACAAAGTTCGGGGGCAGGGAGTCTCCTACACCAGCCATGGAGGGAAGCCTCCGTCCTGCGCTCCCTCTGGGGCCGACCCTCTCCCCCCCCCACAAAGGAAGGAAGCCCCATTGCGCGCCTCTGCCAGGCCTGATCCTTCCCCCCCCCCAACAAGCAGGGAAGCCCACTCAGGCGACCCCTCCCCCCCACACGTGCCTGCCCCGTGGCCGAAACCCCCGTGCGTGCCTGCCCTGGGGCCAACTCCTCCTCCCCCTCGGCGGCGCAGAGAAACCCCACGTGTGCCTGCCCCAGGGCCGAAACACCCCCCTTCCCCTCCGCGCGTGCCTGCCCTGGGGCCGAAACACACACACACCCCTCCCCCACGACGCAGCGAAACCCCGCGCGCGCCTGCCCCAGGGACAACTCACGCCTCCTGCGCTGGTGCAGGGAAGTCACCATGCTCCTCTTCCAGAGCCAGGGCCCCCTCCCGCAGCGCACCTGGCAAAGCAGCCAGCGCACTTCTGGAACCCCCGGACGTGGCGCTAAGCTGCGGGACTTCTGTCCACCCACGGGAAGCCGGCACTACCTCCATTTTCGCTGGAGGTAAGTACTGGGGCTTCTCGGGGGTGGGTGGAAAATGGGGAAGGGGGCCGGACGCCTCGCGATCGACTCGTCAAGGCTTTGCAATTGACCAGTCGATCGCGATCGACCTGTTGGTGACCATGGCTCTAGAGTGTAGCACCCATCAGGTCAGCACAGTCCTACAAACATTTGTACACATACTTAACTACTCTGAGTAATCCCATTGAAATCAATGAAACAACTCATGGGAATAAAACTAGGCATAAGAGTTTGCAGGACCGTGGTTTTAGATTGTAAGATCCTTGGAGCAAAGGGTGTTCCGTGTTTGCATATTGCCTAGCACAGTGGGGCCTGCTCTATGTTTGGAACTCTTAGACACTTATACAGTGCAATAATATTTATTAAAATTCGTCACAGCTGCTCATGGAGTCACGACCTAAACCCAGGGCCTAACAGAATGCAGGAAACCACCATGCTATCCTCCTTTACAGATTGACAGTTAAATTGTCTGGATTGACCTCCTGTATATCATGGTCCCTTAAATTTCACCCCATTACTCCTGTATGCAGCCTGGTAACTAATGATCAACTAAAACATTTATTCCAGAAAGACATGCAGTCTTGATCTGAAGAAAAAAATGGAGAATGCACCATTTTCCCTTGTAGTTTCTTCCAATAGTTCATCATTTTCACTGGTGAACATTTTTTACCTCATTTCCAAATTGAATTTCTCTGGCTTTAGCTTCCAGCTATTGGTTTTTGTTATGCTTTTCTTCACTAGATTAAAGAGACTGTTTGTACCCAGCAAGTTCTATGAAGGTTTAATCAAGACTCCTCTCAAGCCAGGTCTACACTAGACCTGCAAGGCCAGTTTAAGGTACGCAGCTCTAGCCTCACAGAATACATACCTGGAGTCAGCTTACCTTAGGCTGAGCTGGGCGGCTACCCTTACTCCTCGCCACTGTGAGGAGTACAGATACCAGCTGGAGCTGCCTTAGCATTCTATTTACAGGTCTATAATAGACTGGCCTCAATGGAATGCCAGAATGTTGATCTCCAGCACAGAGAGTGAAGACATGCCCTGTCTTCTTTTTCAGAAGCTAAAAGTTAAATATGTTAAGTATTTCACTGTAAGCCATTTTCCTCTGCCCTTGAATTGCTTTTGTACCTCAGCATGAAGCAGGTGATGTCCAAATCAGGCTTTGAAGCCATCACAGCATAAGTAATCCTATATCTTAAACCTCCACACATGTCATTGGCAGAGTATATCACCCAGCCCTGAACTTTATCCTGCATGGATGGACCCTGCTTAGAACTCCACTGAATTTCAGACCCATGTGCAGGCAGTTGCCTTCATATATGTATCCTGTGCTGTACTATAGGGCTGATGTGAAAGCCTATGAAATATGGACAAATACAAGAAGCAAAACTTCTGGGTAGGGAGAGGGGAAACTATGGATAGTTTTTAAGATACATCAAACAAAAAATTAAATGGGCAAGGTGTGTGTCGAGGTATTGCTTGTATTTTAATTCCTTTCCCCCTAAGTTTTGTACCTGTGCCTAAATATTGCAAGCTTTTTGGGGGAAAGGACTGTTTTCTTATACAGCTGTATAATGTCTGGCAGGTTAAATGTTATGAAAGTAATCTAGTCTAGAAAAATTAGTAGAACAATAATTTTACTGGCAAGGATCTGCTAGGTTCCTTCTACAAGTCCTTCTGTACAAGGACTTAATTTGTCACCTGACTGCTACAGTAACAGGCACCTTCAAAATACTTTATTTGTAAATGATGAATAGAAAGATGAGAGATGGTCTGTACTGTTTCTAACATATCCAGTGAAGGGCATGATAGCTAAAGGATGATGATGCTTTCTGAGGAAATAAGACAGAAACAATAAGAACAGATGTCCCCGGAGGGAGACTCACTGCCCCCATGTCCCAGGGACAAGCAGGTATGGGAAGGTGCTAGCCAGACTGTGGGCAGGAGGGAGGCCATGGGGCAGCTGGGCTTCCCTCCATGCCATGTATGCGAGAGCAGACGCTCCTGTGCCTCGCTGTGGTGTCCCTGGGAGTGGGTGCTGCCCTGAGCCTACAGGCATGCCCATGTGGCACTCGTGAGCGAGTGAGTGCGCACGGCGTGTCTCTCCATGTCCCCAGTCTCCTTCTAGTGGTGAGACAGTGTCTCACCCTGCTGTCAGGAGTAAGGTAGGCCTCCCCAGATTCTGTGAGCAATAGCACAAGGGTCCTCTGGTGCAGCTACCTGGGGCTGTGTGCCCCAGATGGTGCTCCATGTCCATCCACATGCACAGGCTACTATGAGATCCCCAGGTCACGAAGGCCAAGGAGTGTGCCCCAGCCACTCACCACCCGCCACCTCCATCATGGATGCATAGGGAAATGACACCAGGGTGAGCATGGTGATGGTGCTGGCCTGCTCCAGATCCTCTCTTCTTCCTCCGCTGTGTCTCTGTCCCCCTGAAGGACGATGATGGGCATCTCCGGCCCTGAGTCCACTATGGGGTGAGGGGAAAAGGACTGACCCACCCCTTCGGATGCGGTGCAGGTCTGAGGAGCAGGAGCAGGTGTGGGGTTCAGCTGCGGAGCGGGAGCTGTACTCCCTGGCCTTGGCACAGGCCTTACGGAGCTCCTTGACTTCATCCGCACCTGCTTCTGGGTGTGGAGATGGTCCTTGGTGCCCAGGCTCTTGGCCCTCTGGCCTGAGACGTTGGCATTCCTGCATCTGGTGTGGAGATCCTGGAGGTCTGCCTCCTCGCTCCAGACCTCAATGAAGGCTAGGATCTCTCACCAGACCAGGAAGGCGCGTGCCTCTTCCGTCGCCTGGCAGGGTCCTGGGAGCTGACTGGCTGCGCCTGGGAGTAGTGGAAGGCTGGTGGGAGCAACAGAGTCGCTCATTTTGACCCAATGTGAAGCAGTGGCCGCTGCTGGGTGGCTCAAGGCTGTCAGAGCCTGCTGTGTGCCACAAGCCCTTTCCCTTCTGCCTGAAGCTTTAAGAGCTGCAGGGGAAGGGAAGCTTAGAGTTGTGATGAGTGTGGACAGAGGGGCCAGCAGGACACCTGTGATATTTCCTGGAGGCCCCTTATTTTGAAGTAACTCTAGCTGCCCTGCCTACACGCATCCTATTCTGAAATAACTATTTCGGAATAGACATCATTCCTCGTAGAATGAGGCTTACAGAATCCACAATAAGCCTCCTGTTACTGAAATTATTTCAAAATAATGGGCTTGCTGTGTAGACACTCGCAGTTATTTTGGAATAATGAATGTTCTTCTGAAATAACGCGGCTGTGTAGATGTACCCACAGTGAGGATCTCAGGTTTGAGATTGAATAAAATTTAATATTGAAGAGATGACTATGGTAAAGTATTAATAACAGCTTATCTCTATAGAAAGGTTGCACTGCTCAAAGAATGAGGGCTTTGTCCCATTCATGTTATTCACTAACATGTTCCATTTACAATTCATACTGAACATTCTGAACTAATTTTTAAGAAAGTTAGATAAAGGATTTTTAAAAGGTCAGAAGTAGTGTGTGGTGTAACAGATTTTTCTTTTAAAAAGTCTAGAGTTCATTTGCTTTGTGAAACCCATTTCTAATGTTTTTAAAATTATCATTGTAGTCTGCATTATGATAAATGCCCCCATTTAATTTTTTTTTAATTAAATTATCCATTTCAAAAATTCAAGCATACCAACAGAGAATTAGTTTCTGTAAGACAAGAGTTAAGACTGAAATTTTTCAAGTATAACACAGTCCATTAAAATTTCAGACTCAATCCTGCTTATTGTATTTGTATAAAACAGTGTCAGGTATTTGATATTTGTTATGATTAACAATTTTCAGTATTGCACAAAATGAAACCAGATATGATACTTGCATTCAAAAAAGTTTGTTTGATCCTACACCATTCAAAATGTATCTTTAGCATTAGAGGTACAGCTGATTAAAAAATAAATCCTGCAGTATGGATGATGAAAGAAACAGACTCTACCAACATACCTAAAGTATACACTCACCATTGTCCAGCATTTCAAACCTCAACTTTTAAAATGTATTGGGAGATCTTGAGTATACATCAAAGCTGATCTCAGATCAACAAGCTCTGTCAGGCAGGACAGTAACCTTTCAAGTCATAAGAGAAGGAGAACAAGCAGAAATGTATGACTAATATTGAGTCACTGAAGAGTGAAGCTGTACCCATTTGACCCATGTGGAGTCACTGGAGAGTGAAGTTAAAAGCACAAAATAAAGACTGTTTTGGTATCTAAAGTTTGATTGGATAAAAGTTTTCATTTTTAAAGGCAAATCAGAGGAAACTCAGTGGTTTGGCTTTTCATTTAATCTTCTCTTTGTGTTTTAGCTGTGTAGTGATCAGCTTCCAATTTCAGGTCTTTGATTCCTAGTTGCGAAACATATGTTCTGGGAGCTGCAGTAACAAAAGAGAAGTATGATATAATTATATTATTCTCTAATAGTGCAGAGCTGTTTATTTTTGCACAAAAAGAAGCTGGCCATATATTAGCAATAGATATTTTCATACTCCTAGATCTATAGATTGGTTCGGCTGCTTGCCTGTTTTACCAAAAGTATTCAGAAAACTTCAATTTTGGCTGATTTCTCAAATCAGCAAACATAGCACATGATATTTTACAGAAAATATTTCCACAAGCATAGTGAAGTAATTCAAGCGATTGTAAATCAATTACAACTACAGCAGAGCTCAGGTATCTTTCTCACCATCATCATGTCGCACATAGAGGGACCCTATCTCTAGCCTGCGTTTGTTATTTTTTGGTGCTCTTTTCTTTACTAGGCCAATAGCATGATGCTGTGAGTGGGGCACAGGGTAGTAAGGTAGTGCAGAGATCTAAACACTGCCAGTGACTTGCTGTATTAATTTAAGCAAGTCGCCTAATGTCTTCATTGGCCTGATCCAAAGCCTATTAAAGTCAAAGGGAATTTTGCCATTTATTTTAACAAGCTTTGGCTCATACTTGAAAAGGATTATTATTCTTGGCCTGATAGTGGGGATTACTGAGCATTTATACCTCCTATGACATCACACAGCATGGGTAGAGCACTGTGAGGACTTCTTTGCAAATATTAAATTTGTTCCCCCAAAGTAGATTTCAGGGCACCAAAATTTTCAGCAAATAGTTTTGGCCAAAAAGCCTGAAATGTTTTCTTCCAGAGATGTCTAGACCTTTTATTTTCATGTGGCAGGATGTCTAAACAAACCATTTTGATTTTTCGTTTAATAATGTCATTTTTGCCAATTTATAAAAGTCAAAAAACACCCAACAATATATAAAAAATTTAGTCTCAAGTTTAAACTTTTTCAGCTCAGGCCCCAAACCAACCCCTCACCCCCATTATTCAATCATTTCTAGTTGGGTACTCAGCTCCCTTCAGGATCAATTCCTTCATGAATAACTGGAAGGGCCAACATTTTGGTGCCATTAGTTTATTCAATCACTGCTTCTCACTGATTGGGATGGGATTATCTATATGATTAACATTAAGCACCTGTACACAGTATGTCTGACTCATAGTTTCCCCTGCTAGCTATGTATACATTTCTCAGTTCCCTTCCCCATTACTTTTTACCTACAGGTCCATATTGGGGGAGGGGCAGTGTGCTTTGGCTTTCTGGCCATGCCACAAAACACACTTAACTCCTTCCAGGGTAACAAAACTCCAACTTGAAATTTGCAGGCTAAACAGGTTCTTCTCACCTTTGTTGGCTCCTCTTCAGACTGCCTATTGGTCCCTGTCCTCAGCCCCTTTCTGGTATACCCTGGAATTTTTCTCCCACTTCAGTATAGAACATAACATGGGCCTGTAGGCTAGTTCCCCAAGAATAGCAATTTCTTAAGGCTAGCTTCTCCCCACCCCCAAGTGATCTTACTTCGCCCTTTTGTAAGGCCTCTTGTCCATTAACCTATCACCTGATCACCATAATCATACTCCCTAAGGCTGTGAAGCAGCTAATTAATTACAGCACAAGTGATGCTGGCTCTAACTCCCTTTAAAGGGGTCAGACACCCTGTGACAACAGGTTTTAGTGATTTGCTGAATGAAGGTCTGAGTCCACAGGTTTCATTAGGAACACTGATGTCTCTCTCTACTCCTCTGCCCACAGACAAGAGACAGCAGGCATCCTGCAGACTATATGAATGTTCTAAAGTCCAGAAGTAGGTAAGAGGCAGAGTAGCTGAAAGTCTCTGGGTAAAGCTAAAGGCAGCATGTTTGTGTATCAGCCACTTTGTTAGATGCACCTAAGATGTGTTGTATGTCACAATCTTGGAAAGCCAAACTCCAGTGAAGGAGTTTCCTGTTAGCCTTTTTGATTGAATGAAGCCACTGAAGAGCAGAATGGTTAGTCTGCAGATGAAAGCGTTGTCCCCACATATATGGCCGTACTTCTCTAGAGTGTATACAATGGCATAGCATTCCTTCTCAGAGACGGACCAGTAGCTTTCTCTCTCGAGAGTTTTTACTGAGGAACACACCAGGGTGGAACTGTTGATCTGGCCTTGTTTGCATCAAAACTATCCCCACACCATGCTCTAATGTGTACAGGGTGATGAAGAAAGGTTTGTCGTGGTCTGGGGCCCTGAGTACAGCGTCAGACCTCAGAGCAGCCTTCAGCTGGTTAAAAGCTTCCTGGCACTTGTCAGTCCATTTGACTGCGTTTGGTTGCTTTTTTCTGGTCAGGTCTGTTAGTGGTGCGGCAATCTGACAGTAGAGTGGTACAAATCGCCTATAATACCCGGCCAAGCCAAAGGAGGACTGGGCCTGCTTCTTTGACAGTTTTGGATAACCTCTACCTTAGCCTGTAGAGATTCCTTGACCCACCTGGTGCCCAAGGTAAGTCACCCTGTTTAGGCCAATTTGACTTTTTTTGGCCTAAACTGAGCTCTACCTCCCTTATGCACTGGAAGACAGCTTGGAGGTGTTCTAGGTGTTCTGCCCATGAATTAGAGAATACAGCCACATCATCCCGATAGGCCACTGCAAATTCCCCAAAGCCGGCTAGTGGATTATCCACAAGCCTTCGGAAGGTTGTAGATGTATCGCGCAGCCTGAAAGGGAGAACATTAAACTCATACAGTCCTGTATGTGTAATGAAGGCCGACTTTTCCTTGGCTGCTTCATCCAGGGGACAGTTGGCTTTTACATGCCCCAGTTCATTACATTTAAAACATCGCACGACTGGCTCATCACTGGAGCAAGGTGGGTTGCCAGAGGATAGGATGGAGGGACGGGGGAATGTCTGTGGTCTTTCTTGAGGTAGACAGGGACCTTCCTTGCGAGGTGGATTCTTGGAAGACCCCCTGTGGTGGGATGCCCCCTCTGGACGCCCCTTCTGGTTCTCCCATAAGGGATGTCCAGAGGGGGCATCCCACCACAGGAGGTCCTCCAAGAATCCGCCTCGCAAGGAAGGTCCCTGTCTACCTCAAGAGAGACCACAGACATCTGTTTTCCATACTGCTTTTCCCTCTCAGCTCCACCCATCTGGCACCAAGCACTCCTGCCTCTCTTAGGGATTGAGGCTTTCCATCTAGGATGTACCTCTAATCTCCCCAGGAACACCCTCTAGGAACTGTTCCATCTTCATCAGGAGATAGAACTCTTCCCAGCTGTCAGCCTTCTCCCCCGAGATCCATGTTCTCCAGTTTTTGGCTACACAATGGGCATGTATGGGAAATGGCATGTCCTGAGTCCACTTTAGGCCTCTGAACTGACAATAGGTCTGTTCAGAAGTGAGGCCCATCATTAGTCTGGCCTCTTGCTTAAACAGTTCATTACTGTTCATGTAGTTTCCTGGCATGTCAGCTACCACCTCTAGTAAGGGACCAGTGATTTGAGATCTTAATTCTATCATACTGATGGGGGGGGAGATGTACCCCGACAAGCCCTCTCAACATTTAGAAATAAGTCCTCTACATTATCTCCCACTTGGTACACGGGGAATTTCCCGGGATGTTGTACAGTGATTGGAGCAAGGTTGTTGGGTGGTGCACCTGGAGTGTCTGGCCTTTTAGCTTTCTCCATTTCAACTTCTAACCACTTGATTTCCACTTCTCTGTCCTTCATCTTTAGGGAGAACTCCATCTCGCTCTAAGTTAGAGGTCTGTCTTCCACCCCGAAGACAGTGGTGAGGGAGGGGAATGGCCGCCATTCGCTGCTCCTGCCCCCACAAGGTTACCTTCCCTGGGCCTCGTAGGAACATTCTCCTGTTCCCTTTCCTAAGGGTACAAGTCTTCCCCATAAGTGAACATCTTGCCCTGATCTGAGTCTTTTCACCTTGGTGTGTTACTTAGGGAGGGTTGGTTGCTCTAGGGCTACTCTGCCCGACTGCAAAAGCATGCACTGGGCTGCTTCCCCATTCTACTCTAGCCTAGCTATCCAGTTGCCCCGAAACCCAGAAAATCAAACAAACACTGTTTGGTTTGGACTCTGGCTGTGCAGATTTAATCTTCTGGGTGCCTTTTCCCTGTCAGGCAGCAAAAGAGAAAAAAAAAAGTCCCAAAACTTCTAAACAGCAGGGGAAAAAAGGTCCCCCTTTAAAATTCTGAGGTCTGTGTTTCTGGTTCAAAATGATCCCACCGCTACCACCATGTCAAGGCTGTTCCCCATTCTGGCACTTTGAGTGCAGAAGGTGAGGGCTCGCAAAGACCTTAAATACCTTGCCTCTATATGCTCTGCTTACAAAAAAAACTCCCCAGAGTCACAGCTTTACTGACTTTGGGTGGTAGCTGTCACCACCAAGTGAAACAAAAGAAAACCCCTTTCTTCTTGAACCCAGGAAGAAGCACTTGGACTTCTTCCAGAAGGGTAGCCTCAAGTTCCTTTACCGTAAGAGAGCTTGAAAAACAAAGAGAAAACAAACTGCAATCTCTAGTAGCTAACCACTCGTCTTCGGCAGGCAGACACGCACACGCACACAGAGCCCCTGTTCCTTTCCAGGACACAAGAATCAAATCATCACCTTAAAGTGATTTTTATTAACAAAACAAAAGCTATACTTAATAAAGCGTACTTGGTTGGTAGGTGTTACAGAGCAACTAAGGGGGGAAACAATTAAAACAGAGAAAATCTCTGGGAACAACTGTTAAGCGAATGGGGAAGGGGAGTCAGAGTCACACAGAGTAGTTCAAACCAAACCACAAAAATAAAGAAAAATACCCTAACCGTGACTAAATACACGTTTCCCTTTATTTACTCAGATCCCTTCCTGGTTCAGTCCACTTCCATGTCCGAATTCCTTGGAAGCATGGTAATCCTGCCTGGGTTTAAATTATTCTGTGTGTCAACTCCTGGCTTAACTTCAGAGCGAACAGTCGCAGATATATATTTACAATTTAAATTTCAGCATTGTATCTCATTGGTTCTTCTGGCTCCCTGCCACCAACAACCCTAGCTACCTGAGTTTAACCTTTTAGAAGGCCAGCACTCCTCCTATCCATCACAAGCACCATGAGACAAATAAAAAAATGCAATATCAGGACTTGGTGCTGATTTTTTTTAATTTTTATTATGCATCTCCAGTTTGGTGCTCCAACTGAAAGATGAGTGTCCCTGTTTTAGACTGTGAAGTTATGCCTGGTCCACTCTATTAGAAGAATTTGCAGAGAACACTACAATCGTTGAGAGGAGGTGTCAATCACAATGCCAACCCATGCAATAGAGAGTACAATTTTCTGCAAGTTTATAGAAGAAGCAAGTAATATTTATCAACTAGCAGACTTACCCAGTGTTGCCCGGGTCCTTCAGGACAGGGCCTTGGGAATATGGGGGTACAGGAGGCTGTGGGCTAGCAGCCTGTTTTCTCTCTCCTCCCAGGCCACCCCACCAGCCTGCCTGGGGCCTGTTTTCTCCCCTGCAGGCCAACTCGCCCCACCTCCCAGGACCTGTTTTTTCCTCTCTCTCCCACCTCCCAGGGACTGTCTCTCTCCCCACCCCGTCACCCTCCCAGGGCTTGTTTTTCATCCCCAGGCCACCCCAAGCTGCCAGGGGCCTGTTCTCTTCCCCTCTCCCCCCCCAGTGCTGAGGCCAAGGGCTGAGGGGAAGGGGGATTGGAGCAGGGGCTCCCTTGGTGCTACAGCTGCTCCCCCATGGTGATACGGCTGCCCCCAGTGTCCACGCTCTTATTACATCCCTCTGAAAGCAGCCCCTCCCTTTGCATGTTATGGAAAACTGTCCCTTTCCCAGGGCTTCAGGTTCTCCTGGCACAACCAAACCCTGACCTGGCTTTAAGTTAGAAGAGGAAGCTGAATATCAAATTTGGTGGCCCTATCTCTTATTGTTTAGGAGAAATTCTTGAACAAATAAACTCTCAGACAAACACACTCTAAAATATATAGATTCCTGCTGCTGTTTTTCTAATCTGGTGTTTTAGAGGACATATGTTAAAGAAATGCATATGACATTCTCTTTATACAAAAAAGAGAGACCTCTAGGGCATGTAAGATTTGAACTTTTCATAGATCTTAATTTTCAAGAATTAAGAATAAATTCACTAGCTTAAATAAAAAAAATTTACCAGCTAATTATTTCCTGCAGTCCTTTTCCTTATTAGACATGCATACACTTGTTAACCTCTTCTATGCCTAAGCCTTATCAATCATAAGTACCACTGCTATTACTGCCAGCTTCTAAGTATCAAATATATTAGAAATCTTTATCTATCCAATTTTTGAACAGGATGTTGCATAAAGGATGTATAAACAGGATATTAATCATGGAAATTCAAAATCCCAAAATACAGTCAGGGTTTTAAAAATATTTTAAAAACTAAGTGACGATAGGTATTTAATAATGCACTGTTGTGTTAGTTATCTTCTAGAGTAAACGTGTTCCAATGAGTCGAGATAAATGGTGAATGATAATTTGAAAAGCAGTAAGTAAAGGCAAAAGGAAAATAATTTTTGTAAACAGGCACTAAAGTTAAACATGACTTACCGCAGCTTTCAAAGCTTGTTCCAGATCTTCCAGTATATCTTGTATGTTCTCCAAACCAACTGACAGGCGAATCAAAGTATCACTGATCCCAAGAACCTCCCTCTCCTCTTCAGGAACAGAGGCATGAGTCATAATGGCCCTGAAAGAAAAGCATAGCCTTTCTGTGCACCACTATTCATTAGGGGCTTTATTAAAGAACTAATTTAGCTAGTCTTTACAATTATTTGCCAAGAATGGTAATTATTTTCTGAACAGCAGTTTTGTCAAAAGCCCAAATCTCAAATAATGCAAATTAGCATAGCTCTAATTAAGTCAATGGGATATTAGCTAGGGCAGTGTTTCTCAACCAGTGGTACGAGTACCCTTAGGGGTACTCAAGAGAAGTCTGGGGGGTACGCTAACACAACTGAAATTTGGAGGAAACTACATTTTTGTTTTAAGTTTTATAGCACTTTATTATTTTGGTACTTTTTACACCCAAAAATTTCATTGCCTGCCCGGCTACGATTAAGTTGTTTAAACAAAAGTGGTGAAACGGTAGAAAAAATTTGTGTGTATCTGAAAACTGTAGGTGGGGGTACTTTTTTTTTTTTTTTAAAGAGGGTACTTACAATTTTTTTTTTTAAACGGGTACTTTATAAAAAAATGTTGAGAAATACTGAGCTTGGTAAAGCTACATATCTCTGACTTTATTTCAGCTCTACTGGTTTGTACTAGCTGAGAATCTGGTACAACATTACCTTGACTATAACTGCTAAGGAAAAATGGGATACTTTGGACACTATAGTGCCAAGTTTTCATCTGGAAAAGGAAGCAAAGTCCCATATTTCTTTACTCCAACAACCTTTTTAATGTTTAGAAAAATATAAATACCTGTGATAACTAATAGTCTTCCTGTTGGAAGTGGGCATCTGGTGTTTAAAAATCATGGTTTAAAGGTAAACACAAACAAAACTAAAATTATGCAAGTAAGAAAGCTAGCAGAACTGTTGATTCAAGTTTCAGGAAAGAGGATGAATAGGAAGAAAGAATTTGTGTACTTGGGGAAATACACTTAACAATGTATGCTAATGTAGAGAACTGAAAATAAGAACCCAGTTTTGACAGGTGGCAGTGAAAAAAGTG
>JAFJHL010000074.1:0-10999 GCA_019425775.1 Rafetus swinhoei | reverse complement strand
CTTATTTTGAAGTAACTCTAGCTGCCCTGCCTACACGCATCCTATTCTGAAATAACTATTTCGGAATAGACATCATTCCTCGTAGAATGAGGCTTACAGAATCCACAATAAGCCTCCTGTTACTGAAATTATTTCAAAATAATGGGCTTGCTGTGTAGACACTCGCAAAGTTATTTTGGAATAATGAATGTTCTTCTGAAATAACGCGGCTGTGTAGATGTACCCACAGTGAGGATCTCAGGTTTGAGATTGAATAAAATTTAATATTGAAGAGATGACTATGGTAAAGTATTAATAACAGCTTATCTCTATAGAAAGGTTGCACTGCTCAAAGAATGAGGGCTTTGTCCCATTCATGTTATTCACTAACATGTTCCATTTACAATTCATACTGAACATTCTGAACTAATTTTTAAGAAAGTTAGATAAAGGATTTTTAAAAGGTCAGAAGTAGTGTGTGGTGTAACAGATTTTTCTTTTAAAAAGTCTAGAGTTCATTTGCTTTGTGAAACCCATTTCTAATGTTTTTAAAATTATCATTGTAGTCTGCATTATGATAAATGCCCCCATTTAATTTTTTTTTAATTAAATTATCCATTTCAAAAATTCAAGCATACCAACAGAGAATTAGTTTCTGTAAGACAAGAGTTAAGACTGAAATTTTTCAAGTATAACACAGTCCATTAAAATTTCAGACTCAATCCTGCTTATTGTATTTGTATAAAACAGTGTCAGGTATTTGATATTTGTTATGATTAACAATTTTCAGTATTGCACAAAATGAAACCAGATATGATACTTGCATTCAAAAAAGTTTGTTTGATCCTACACCATTCAAAATGTATCTTTAGCATTAGAGGTACAGCTGATTAAAAATAAATGCAGTATGGATGATGAAAGAAACAGACTCTACCAACATACCTAAAGTATACACTCACCATTGTCCAGCATTTCAAACCTCAACTTTTAAAATGTATTGGGAGATCTTGAGTATACATCAAAGCTGATCTCAGATCAACAAGCTCTGTCAGGCAGGACAGTAACCTTTCAAGTCATAAGAGAAGGAGAACAAGCAGAAATGTATGACTAATATTGAGTCACTGAAGAGTGAAGCTGTACCCATTTGACCCATGTGGAGTCACTGGAGAGTGAAGTTAAAAGCACAAAATAAAGACTGTTTTGGTATCTAAAGTTTGATTGGATAAAAGTTTTCATTTTTAAAGGCAAATCAGAGGAAACTCAGTGGTTTGGCTTTTCATTTAATCTTCTCTTTGTGTTTTAGCTGTGTAGTGATCAGCTTCCAATTTCAGGTCTTTGATTCCTAGTTGCGAAACATATGTTCTGGGAGCTGCAGTAACAAAAGAGAAGTATGATATAATTATATTATTCTCTAATAGTGCAGAGCTGTTTATTTTTGCACAAAAAGAAGCTGGCCATATATTAGCAATAGATATTTTCATACTCCTAGATCTATAGATTGGTTCGGCTGCTTGCCTGTTTTACCAAAAGTATTCAGAAAACTTCAATTTTGGCTGATTTCTCAAATCAGCAAACATAGCACATGATATTTTACAGAAAATATTTCCACAAGCATAGTGAAGTAATTCAAGCGATTGTAAATCAATTACAACTACAGCAGAGCTCAGGTATCTTTCTCACCATCATCATGTCGCACATAGAGGGACCCTATCTCTAGCCTGCGTGCGTTTGTTATTTTTTTGGTGCTCTTTTCTTTACTAGGCCAATAGCATGATGCTGTGAGTGGGGCACAGGGTAGTAAGGTAGTGCAGAGATCTAAACACTGCCAGTGACTTGCTGTATTAATTTAAGCAAGTCGCTTAATGTCTTCATTGGCCTGATCCAAAGCCTATTAAAGTCAAAGGGAATTTTGCCATTTATTTTAACAAGCTTTGGCTCATACTTGAAAAGGATTATTATTCTTGGCCTGATAGTGGGGATTACTGAGCATTTATACCTCCCTATGACATCACACAGCATGGGTAGAGCACTGTGAGGACTTCTTTGCAAATATTAAATTTGTTCCCCCCAAAGTAGATTTCAGGGCACCAAAATTTTCAGCAAATAGTTTTGGCCAAAAAGCCTGAAATGTTTTCTTCCAGAGATGTCTAGACCTTTTATTTTCATGTGGCAGGATGTCTAAACAAACCATTTTGATTTTTCGTTTAATAATGTCATTTTTGCCAATTTATAAAAGTCAAAAAACACCCAACAATATATAAAAAAATTTAGTCTCAAGTTTAAACTTTTTTCAGCTCAGGCCCCAAACCAACCCCCTCACCCCCATTATTCAATCATTTCTAGTTGTGGGTACTCAGCTCCCTTCAGGATCAATTCCTTCATGAATAACTGGAAGGGGCCAACATTTTGGTGCCATTAGTTTATTCAATCACTGCTTCTCACTGATTGGGATGGGATTATCTATATGATTAACATTAAGCACCTGTGTTACACAGTATGTCTGACTCATAGTTTCCCCTGCTAGCTATGTATACATTTCTCAGTTCCCTTCCCCATTACTTTTTACCTACAGGTCCATATTGGGGGAGGGGCAGTGTGCTTTGGCTTTCTGGCCATGCCACAAAACACACTTAACTCCTTCCAGGGTAACAAAACTCCAACTTGAAATTTGCAGGCTAAACAGGTTCTTCTCACCTTTGTTGGCTCCTCTTCAGACTGCCTATTGGTCCCTGTCCTCAGCCCCTTTCTGGTATACCCTGGAATTTTTCTCCCACTTCAGTATAGAACATAACATGGGCCTGTAGGCTAGTTCCCCAAGAATAGCAATTTCTTAAGGCTAGCTTCTCCCCACCCCAAGTGATCTTACTTCGCCCTTTTGTAAGGCCTCTTGTCCATTAACCTATCACCTGATCACCATAATCATACTCCCTAAGGCTGTGAAGCAGCTAATTAATTACAGCACAAGTGATGCTGGCTCTAACTCCCTTTAAAGGGGTCAGACACCCTGTGACAACAGGTTTTAGTGATTTGCTGAATGAAGGTCTGAGTCCACAGGTTTCATTAGGAACACTGATGTCTCTCTACTCCTCTGCCCACAGACAAGAGACAGCAGGCATCCTGCAGACTATATGAATGTTCTAAAGTCCAGAAGTAGGTAAGAGGCAGAGTAGCTGAAAGTCTCTGGGTAAAGCTAAAGGCAGCATGTTTGTGTATCAGCCACTTTGTTAGATGCACCTAAGATGTGTTGTATGTCACAATCTTGGAAAGCCAAACTCCAGTGAAGGAGTTTCCTGTTAGCCTTTTTGATTGAATGAAGCCACTGAAGAGCAGAATGGTTAGTCTGCAGATGAAAGCGTTGTCCCCACATATATGGCCGTACTTCTCTAGAGTGTATACAATGGCATAGCATTCCTTCTCAGAGACGGACCAGTAGCTTTCCCTCTCCGAGAGTTTTTTTACTGAGGAACACACCAGGGTGGAACTGTTGATCTGGCCTTGTTTGCATCAAAACTATCCCCACACCATGCTCTAATGTGTACAGGGTGATGAAGAAAGGTTTGTCGTGGTCTGGGGCCCTGAGTACAGCGTCAGACCTCAGAGCAGCCTTCAGCTGGTTAAAAGCTTCCTGGCACTTGTCAGTCCATTTGACTGCGTTTGGTTGCTTTTTCTGGTCAGGTCTGTTAGTGGTGCGGCAATCTGACAGTAGAGTGGTACAAATCGCCTATAATACCCGGCCAAGCCAAAGGAGGACTGGGCCTGCTTCTTTGACAGTTTTGGATAACCTCTACCTTAGCCTGTAGAGATTCCTTGACCCACCTGGTGCCCAAGGTAAGTCACCCTGTTTAGGCCAATTTGACTTTTTTTGGCCTAAACTGAGCTCTGCCTCCCTTATGCACTGGAAGACAGCTTGGAGGTGTTCTAGGTGTTCTGCCCATGAATTAGAGAATACAGCCACATCATCCCGATAGGCCACTGCAAATTCCCCAAAGCCGGCTAGTGGATTATCCACAAGCCTTCGGAAGGTTGTAGATGTATCGCGCAGCCTGAAAGGGAGAACATTAAACTCATACAGTCCTGTATGTGTAATGAAGGCCGACTTTTCCTTGGCTGCTTCATCCAGGGGACAGTTGGCTTTTACATGCCCCAGTTCATTACATTTAAAACATCGCGACTGGCTCATCACTGGAGCAAGGTGGGTTGCCAGAGGATAGGATGGAGGGAGGGGAATGTCTGTGGTCTTTCTTGAGGTAGACAGGGACCTTCCTTGCGAGGTGGATTCTTGGAAGACCCCTGTGGTGGGATGCCCCTCTGGGACGCCCCTTCTGGTTCTCCCATAAGGGATGTCCAGAGGGGGCATCCCACCACAGGAGGTCCTCCAAGAATCCGCCTCGCAAGGAAGGTCCCTGTCTACCTCAAGAGAGACCACAGACATCTGTTTTCCATACTGCTTTTCCCTCTCAGCTCCACCCATCTGGCACCAAGCACTCCTGCCTCTCTTAGGGATTGAGGCTTTCCATCTAGGATGTACCCTCTAATCTCCCCAGGAACACCCTCTAGGAACTGTTCCATCTTCATCAGGAGATAGAACTCTTCCCAGCTGTCAGCCTTCTCCCCCGAGATCCATGTTCTCCAGTTTTTGGCTACACAATGGGCATGTATGGGAAATGGCATGTCCTGAGTCCACTTTAGGCCTCTGAACTGACAATAGGTCTGTTCAGAAGTGAGGCCCATCATTAGTCTGGCCTCTTGCTTAAACAGTTCATTACTGTTCATGTAGTTTCCTGGCATGTCAGCTACCACCTCTAGTAAGGGACCAGTGATTTGAGATCTTAATTCTATCATACTGATGGGGAGATGTACCCGCCCTCTCAACATTTAGAAATAAGTCCTCTACATTATCTCCCACTTGGTACACGGGAATTTCGGGATGTTGTACAGTGATTGGAGCAAGGTTGTTGGGTGGTGCACCTGGAGTGTCTGGCCTTTAGCTTTCTCCATTTCAACTTCTAAGATTTCCACTTCTCTGTCCTTCATCTTTAGGGAGAACTCCATCTCGCTCTAAGTTAGAGGTCTGTCTTCCACCCCGAAGACAGTGGTGAGGGAGGGGAATGGCCGCCATTCGCTGCTCCTGCCCCCACAAGGTTACCTTCCCTGGGCCTCGTAGGAACATTCTCCTGTTCCCTTTCCTAAGGGTACAAGTCTTCCCCATAAGTGAACATCTTGCCCTGATCTGAGTCTTTTCACCTTGGTGTGTTACTTAGGGAGGGTTGGTTGCTCTAGGGCTACTCTGCCCGACTGCAAAAGCATGCACTGGGCTGCTTCCCCATTCTACTCTAGCCTAGCTATCCAGTTGCCCCGAAACCCAGAAAATCAAACAAACACTGTTTGGTTTGGACTCTGGCTGTGCAGATTTAATCTTCTGGGTGCCTTTTCCCTGTCAGGCAGCAAAAGAGAAAAAAAAAAGTCCCAAAACTTCTAAACAGCAGGGGAAAAAAGGTCCCCCTTTAAAATTCTGAGGTCTGTGTTTCTGGTTCAAAATGATCCCACCGCTACCACCATGTCAAGGCTGTTCCCCATTCTGGCACTTTGAGTGCAGAAGGTGAGGGCTCGCAAAGACCTTAAATACCTTGCCTCTATATGCTCTGCTTACAAAAAAAACTCCCCAGAGTCACAGCTTTACTGACTTTGGGTGGTAGCTGTCACCACCAAGTGAAACAAAAGAAAACCCCTTTCTTCTTGAACCCAGGAAGAAGCACTTGGACTTCTTCCAGAAGGGTAGCCTCAAGTTCCTTTACCGTAAGAGAGCTTGAAAAACAAAGAAAACAAACTGCAATCTCTAGTAGCTAACCACTCGTCTTCGGCAGGCAGACACGCGCACACAGAGCCCCTGTTCCTTTCCAGGACACAAGAATCAAATCATCACCTTAAAGTGATTTTTATTAACAAAACAAAAGCTATACTTAATAAAGCGTACTTGGTTGGTAGGTGTTACAGAGCAACTAAGGGGAAACAATTAAAACAGAGAAAATCTCTGGGAACAACTGTTAGCGAATGGGGAGAGTCAGAGTCACACAGAGTAGTTCAAACCAAACCACAAAAATAAAGAAAAATACCCTAACCGTGACTAAATACACGTTTCCCTTTATTTACTCAGATCCCTTCCTGGTTCAGTCCACTTCCATGTCCGAATTCCTTGGAAGCATGGTAATCCTGCCTGGGTTTAAATTATTCTGTGTGTCAACTCCTGGCTTAACTTCAGAGCGAACAGTCGCAGATATATATTTACAATTTAAATTTCAGCATTGTATCTCATTGGTTCTTCTGGCTCCCTGCCACCAACAACCCTAGCTACCTGAGTTTAACCTTTAGAAGGCCAGCACTCCTCCTATCCATCACAAGCACCATGAGACAAATAAAAATGCAATATCAGGACTTGGTGCTGATTTTTTTTAATTTTTATTATGCATCTCCAGTTTGGTGCTCCAACTGAAAGATGAGTGTCCCTGTTTTAGACTGTGAAGTTATGCCTGGTCACTCTATTAGAAGAATTTGCAGAGAACACTACAATCGTTGAGAGGAGGTGTCAATCACAATGCCAACCCATGCAATAGAGAGTACAATTTTCTGCAAGTTTATAGAAGAAGCAAGTAATATTTATCAACTAGCAGACTTACCCAGTGTTGCCCGGGTCCTTCAGGACAGGGCCTTGGGAATATGGGGGTACAGGAGGCTGTGGGCTAGCAGCCTGTTTTCTCTCTCCTCCCCCAGGCCACCCCCCACCAGCCTGCCTGGGGCCTGTTTTCTCCCCCCCCCCTGCAGGCCAACTCGCCCCACCTCCCAGGACCTGTTTTTTCCCTCTCTCTCTCCCACCTCCCAGGGACTGTCTCTCTCCCCACCCCGTCACCCTCCCAGGGCTTGTTTTTTCATCCCCAGGCCACCCCAAGCTGCCAGGGGCCTGTTCTCTTCCCCTCTCCCCCCCCAGTGCTGAGGCCAAGGGCTGAGGGGGAGGGGGATTGGAGCAGGGGCTCCCTTGGTGCTACAGCTGCTCCCCCATGGTGATACGGCTGCCCCCAGTGTCCACGCTCTTATTACATCCCTCTGAAAGCAGCCCTTCCCTTTGCATGTTATGGAAAACTGTCCCTTTCCCAGGGCTTCAGGTTCTCCTGGCACAACCAAACCCTGACCTGGCTTTAAGTTAGAAGAGGAAGCTGAATATCAAATTTGGTGGCCCTATCTCTTATTGTTTAGGAGAAATTCTTGAACAAATAAACTCTCAGACAAACACACTCTAAAATATATAGATTCCTGCTGCTGTTTTTCTAATCTGGTGTTTTAGAGGACATATGTTAAAGAAATGCATATGACATTCTCTTTATACAAAAAAGAGAGACCTCTAGGGCATGTAAGATTTGAACTTTTCATAGATCTTAATTTTCAAGAATTAAGAATAAATTCACTAGCTTAAATAAAAAAAATTTACCAGCTAATTATTTCCTGCAGTCCTTTTCCTTATTAGACATGCATACACTTGTTAACCTCTTCTATGCCTAAGCCTTATCAATCATAAGTACCACTGCTATTACTGCCAGCTTCTAAGTATCAAATATATTAGAAATCTTTATCTATCCAATTTTTGAACAGGATGTTGCATAAAGGATGTATAAACAGGATATTAATCATGGAAATTCAAAATCCCAAAATACAGTCAGGGTTTTAAAAATATTTTAAAAACTAAGTGACGATAGGTATTTAATAATGCACTGTTGTGTTAGTTATCTTCTAGAGTAAACGTGTTCCAATGAGTCGAGATAAATGGTGAATGATAATTTGAAAAGCAGTAAGTAAAGGCAAAAGGAAAATAATTTTTGTAAACAGGCACTAAAGTTAAACATGACTTACAGCTTTCAAAGCTTGTTCCAGATCTTCCAGTATATCTTGTATGTTCTCCAAACCAACTGACAGGCGAATCAAAGTATCACTGATCCCAAGAACCTCCCTCTCCTCTTCAGGAACAGAGGCATGAGTCATAATGGCCCTGAAAGAAAAGCATAGCCTTTCTGTGCACCACTATTCATTAGGGGCTTTATTAAAGAACTAATTTAGCTAGTCTTTACAATTATTTGCCAAGAATGGTAATTATTTTCTGAACAGCAGTTTTGTCAAAAGCCCAAATCTCAAATAATGCAAATTAGCATAGCTCTAATTAAGTCAATGGGATATTAGCTAGGGCAGTGTTTCTCAACCAGTGAGTACGAGTACCCTTAGGGGTACTCAAGAGAAGTCTGGGGTACGCTAACACAACTGAAATTTGGAGGAAACTACATTTTTGTTTTAAGTTTTATAGCACTTTATTATTTTGGTACTTTTACACCCAAAATTTCATTGCCTGCCCGGCTACGATTAAGTTGTTTAAACAAAAGTGGTGAAACGGTAGAAAAAATTTGTGTGTATCTGAAAACTGTAGGTGGGGGTACTTTTTTTTTTTTTTTAAAGAGGGTACTTACAATTTTTTTTTTTAAACGGGTACTTTATAAAAAAATGTTGAGAAATACTGAGCTTGGTAAAGCTACATATCTCTGACTTTATTTCAGCTCTACTGGTTTGTACTAGCTGAGAATCTGGTACAACATTACCTTGACTATAACTGCTAAGGAAAAATGGGATACTTTGGACACTATAGTGCCAAGTTTTCATCTGGAAAAGGAAGCAAAGTCCCATATTTCTTTACTCCAACAACCTTTTTAATGTTTAGAAAAATATAAATACCTGTGATAACTAATAGTCTTCCTGTTGGAAGTGGGCATCTGGTGTTTAAAAATCATGGTTTAAAGGTAAACACAAACAAAACTAAAATTATGCAAGTAAGAAAGCTAGCAGAACTGTTGATTCAAGTTTCAGGAAAGAGGATGAATAGGAAGAAAGAATTTGTGTACTTGGGGAAATACACTTAACGACAATGTATGCTAATGTAGAGAACTGAAAATAAGAACCCAGTTTTGACAGGTGGCAGTGAAAAAAGTGGCAGGAGTACTGTGAGACCGGTGAGTAAGTTACTAATGGAAAGGAAGAGTGTATGCTGCATGTGTCTGTCCCTGCCTGATCTATGGTTTGGAAACTGGGTCTTACAAAGAAGGAAGAAATAGGAAGAAGCTTAATTTGGGTTTCAGACAGGTTGGAGAGTGTAAGTTTGAGGACTAGCAAAGAGAACGGCAGGAACAGGACAGTAAGAAAGGTGAAAAAGCAAGGACATGATAGAGAGACCATCAAGAGATTCTTGAAGAGAAAAAGAACTGGAATTCTAAGACCTACAAATCTGTGCTATCCACCAGGAGTGGTGAAGAATTGTGGGCAAATCTGATCCCATGTAAACCAGAAAAGGAATCCAGAAGAGAATTGAGTTAAACAAATTCCTAGACTTTCAAAAGTGGGCCACATAGGAAAGAATGCATGAGAGTTTCCTCTTCAAGCAACTAATCCGAAGGTTTCTTCTGTCTTATGTCAGAGCTAATAGAGCTTTACAGGTATGAGACTCAATATTGTTCTTACAGAGTGATAGCTCCCACTGATTTCAGTGGAAGGTGAGCCCATACACAAGGGCAGAGAATAAGACAATGGTACACACATTGTGCAGAGAATGGCAATTTTTCCTTTATATTCTCCTTACTTCAAACTGGCAGTCAGTCAATACTAAATTCACTTTCACTATTGGCTGCAATAGCTATGACATTAACAGAGAAGCACATATCTTGAAAGACTCAATAGCCACTTCATCTTTAAAGCCCAGAATGATCTAGTGTGACACAGTGATTTAGTGTCAAGCAATGAAGCATTGTTACAACCCCTATATTAAAATACACAAGTTTACTGGGTATGAAAAACAGGTGCACTTAGTTGTGTGTGCTGAGTATGCCCTCTTGAGTAAGCAGTTGGAATAGCAGATGTTTCTTACAGTAGTAAAACTGAAGAAAAAATACATTAAAACCTCAAAAGATATGGAACACCAGTTATGGACTAACCAGTCAATCGGATGCCATGTGAAACCGGAAGCAACCAATCTGGCATCAGCAGAGTCCCAACCCTCCCGAATACTATATTGTGCTTGTATTGCATCCTAAAGGTAAGCACAGCTGAGTTGCCCATTCCCACCTCACCCACAGGCATGGAGAAGCTTTTCAGATTAGGGATGTAAGCAACTAATTGATTAGCTGACTATCCAATAAGCAAAAGCTGACTAAAAATCGACTAGTCGCTTCCCTGCCTTGCTACCTCTATCAAAAGAGGAAGAAATGGAGGGAAAGAGATATTTAACATCCCTATTTCACACAGGAGGTGAAGACATTGGGACTGCTAGTCCAAGGCAACCAGAGCCCACACAGCAGGACCAGCGCTGGGCTCTGCACTACTTTCAACCTCCCATCCTGCTGCTGGAAGGGAACATGCTTTTATGTCCCTCCCCAGAGGGGGACAAGCTTGCAAACCCAGTCCAATCCACAGAAAAAAAGCTTCCTGCAAGAAAGCTGCCTGCACTGAGGAAGGAGCTCAGCTGTTGCTGGAGCTTGGCCTGGAGTGTCAGCTGCTAGATCCCCACACAGGGACTGCCAGTTCTCAGCCCACACAGGCTGGGAGCTGGCAGCCCCGCATGGAGGAGGCCTAGTGGGGCTGGAGCAGCCTCTACCTATGGCTGGGCTGCAAGGTGGAGGGGGTTGCTCCCAGGTAGCAGTTTAACCGTTACCCAGTAAGCATCCCTCGTTAACATGATAGTTAAGTGGTTACCTGGTAAGCGACTACCCGTTAATATCCCTATCAGGGGCTGGAGCACCTATAGGGAAAAATTAGTGGGTACAAAGCACCCACTGGCAGCCAAGCTCCCTCACTCTGGCTCCTTCCCTCCCATCCCCCTACCTGCCTCCTGGCTACTGGTGGCCCTGCTGACAAATTGCTGCCCCGCCCTCCCAGTGCTTTCTGAATACTGAAAACATCCGATTCACAATGTTTAAGAAGCTATGGGAGGGAGGAGAAG
>JAFJHL010000472.1:0-11999 GCA_019425775.1 Rafetus swinhoei | reverse complement strand
AGAAGAGGAAGGAAAAGGGAAAGCAAGACCAAGAAGGAGGAGAGAAGACCTGGAAGCAGAACTCACCTCCAAGGCAGCCTAAGACCAGAACAGCCAGGACTCCTCTGAACAGCTGTTGAAATGGGTTGCTGTGTGAATTCTATGGCAGGTGACTTTAGGCCAGTTATTATTTACCAGTTTCCCTGGCCTACTACTGCCTGCAGCTGTGATGGCTGAGTGGTTAAGTGGTTAAGGTGTTGGATTAGAAATCCAATAGGGTTTCCCTGTGCAGGTTCAAATCCTGCTCACAGTGAAGCTTGTGTTTTGGACACACCCCTTTTGTTGTCTCCTTCAACAACCAAACTGAACCAAAGGATCTTGTGCCCACCTGACTGTGCCCTGGGCTAGTGCTGAGTGTGCCACAGAGCTTCCTGCAAGGCTATCCACATGGGAGAGGCAGTTTGAGTCACCCAGCTCTGCTTCTTCTGAAGGGCTTGTGGAAATGTCAGGTGCTCTCTTAGCAGGGAGGGAGAGGGGCCCTGAGCAAACCTGTTGGGTCACAGCTGCTGTAACAATGAGGTAAGATGAATGAGTAGGCAGTGGTCATGTGAAAACTGACACTGGTTTCTCTGACTGGGAATTGAACCCAGGCCTCAGCAGTAAAAGTGCTGAATTCTAACCACTAGACCATCAGGGACCCAGGAGCATGTCTCTTTCCTTACCTACATTAGCCTTTCACAGGCCACTTTCTGACCCCTTCAGGACGAGGTCCCATTGCCCAGAGGTGACAAGAACAGAAACCAAACAGAACATCAGAACAGCCAGACTGGGCCATGCCAGTTGTCCAACTAGCCCAGGATCCTGTCTCAGGACAGCAGCCAATTCCATTGCCCAGTGGGAATCCTCAGGACAGACAATTGTTTAGTGATGCCCTCCTGTCGCCCATTCCTAGCTTAGAATACACCAGCCAGGGACACCTGCCCTGTCCATCCTGGTTAATTGCCATTGATTGATCTTTCCTGCATTAAATTGTCCAGTTCTGTTTCGGACCTTCTTGTAGATTTCACCTTCACAACATCCTCTGGCAAGGAGTTCCACTGGGTGCAAAAATGCTTCCTTTTTTTACCTTGGTTACTTACCAGTTTCATTCTGTCACCCAGGATCTTGAGTAGGAGAAAAAAAATTCTTATTTGCTTTCTGCACCCCTGTCACCATTACATAAACTCTGTCCCATCGCCCTTAGTCGTCCCTTTCTCAAGCTGAGAAGAAGAAGTTCCATGAACTCCTGGGAGCTGCTGTTCCAAAGAAGAGGCATTTCCGTGGAAAAGATGGCCAAGCCCAATCCCCTACACAGAGCCCCAGAAAATACCAATGGACACTGGCACTTGTAAAGCTCCCTCTGGGCAGCGCTACGTAATGGATCCGACTGGCCATTGGGATGACTAACGCCATCAACAGACGAGTCCCGTGAGACTTCTCAGCCCAAGTGCAGAGTGGAGTCTCCACTCCCAGCCCAGTGGCAGAGGGCAGCGCCCTGAGGAGGCGGGTCCCGAGGCAGCGGAGACCTTTGAAGGGAACGGAGACGTAAGGTCAGAAGGAAGGAGAACAAGTCACCTCTTCTCAGGTGAGATGTGGTGGGAAACTACCAGATCCGGTGCAAGCTGAGCTAGGGCTGGTTCCTGCCTGGTGGCTCCTTGCAGGGCCTGGCTTGAGAAGCACCAAGGAGTGCAGTGTGTGGCCAGGAGAAAGGGTGCAGAAGGAACGTGGATGCAGGAGCAGGGTGGGGTGTCTGGCGAGAATAGAGGAGCAGGAACAAGGGAGGGTGTCAAAGGAAGCTGACGGTGCTGGGAGGGAAGAAAGTGAGGGGAATGGGATGGCTGGGGTCTGGGCATGAGGCAGGACGTTATGTGGCTTTGTGTCCCCTTGCAGCAAAGGTGACAGCCACACTGCCCCAAAGGTGCACAGCTGCAGTAGTGGCACTTCCAGGGTGGGCCCTGGACTGAGTGGCTGCAATGACCTGGTCCCACATAAGGGACTGCTGAGAAGTCTCAGCCCCAGCCCTGCCTCCTCCCATCTCAGCCTAACCTGTTTAGCTGTCTCCCACATGCTCCTGAAAGCCCCACACAGGCCACCCATCCATGCACCCTGTGGGCAGGAAACACCTGTGAACTGCCTTGTGGGCACCAAGGGAACCACAATAAGAGGAGCCTGTGTTTCTGCCTGGCTTTGAACCAGGGACCTTTTGCGTGTTAGGCAAATGTGATAACCACTACACCACAGAAACACACTGCATAGGGTCTTCTGCTGCACTTAAACTTGGGCAAATATTCGGTTGCTAACCCTTTGGCCAACAGAGATTGCTGCAGGGCAAGGAATTCTCTGTTGTTAATTTTGTGCCCTCAGGAAGGGACCAAACTGAAGGAGGCCGGGCCCCACCTGGGGACTCCAACATAAACCCTGAGACCAAGGGGTTTACAAGCCAGAAAATCAAAGTTTCTTGCATTTCTCCCTCGCGACAACCCAGAACCTCAAAGGCAACTCTACAGCCTCTGCCCACTGAGCAGTAGCCTTCTGTGCCCAGGGAGATATGCAGGGTGGGAAGGCAGGAGGGAAATGGGGAATGGCCGAACTTTGTGAGGCAATGGTGTTATCTGGGACCATACAGAGAATGGTTTATAAGTGGGTCTGAGTAAGGCACCATGGCTAAGCAGGCTAAAGCCTTGTGTAATCAACAGGGTATCCTGGGTTCAATTTCTGGAGTTGCCTTGTTGCTGCCTTTGCTCACATTCTCCTACACCCTTCTGGGACACGGAAGAGGCCTCTCCAGTCACCCATGGAACTGGGGTTCAGAAAAGGCTGATTGAAGAGGAGTGTTGGAAAGAAGGAAACCACAGGTGAGAAGCACCTGATGCCCACAGACCCTAACTCTCCATGGCTGCAGGAGCTGCAGAGCTTGCTCCCTCAAGCTCTCTAGGTGCTGATCCTCTGGGAATCACAAGGGCGTGTGGTGCTGGCTCTCCTGTCCCAGCAATTGCAGTCAGAGCCCTGCCTGGCCTGTGCCAGTCAAAGTCTGCACTTGCTCCAGGCTTGTGGTTTCCTTCTTCCAACGCTCCTCCCAGTCATCAGCCTTTTCCTGAAGCAGCAGTTCCATGGGTGGTCAGGGGATGCCCCAGAAGGACATAGGAAAATGCAAGCACAGGCTGCAATAAGGCACCACTGGGAATTGAACCCAGGATTTTCTATTTATGAGGCAGGTGCTTTAGCCAGCTAAGCCATGGTGCCCTCCTCCAAAGCCTCTTTACAATGGTTCTTTATGTTTCCAGACAACACCTTTGACTCCCAAAATGCAGCCATTCCCCACTCTCCTGCCTTCCAGCCCTGAGGGGTCTGGCCTCTGGGCACAGAAAGCTACAGCTCTGTGGGGAGAGGGCTTTGGCCTCCTTGATGCTGTTGCAGGAAGGGCTGCTCAGCAGGGATGGGTATCAAGTGTTGAGGAAGGGAAGAGTATTTGGATGCAGACTGGTGAGGAGGCTTTCAAGTAGGTTTGACGGGGGCAGGTGCCCAAAGCCCACAGGTAGGTGAACAACATGGAAACCCGGGAGATGGGTTAGAAATGGGAGAGAGCAGGGGATGTAACAGCAGAGCTAAAGGAAGGACGCGGCACCACTGAGAAGTAAACTCTAATCTGTGTCTTAGACTCTGGTATAGACACACGGGAAGGATGGTTACAGCCACCTCCCCAGGCAGACAGAGGTGCCTGAGGCTTTTAAACAATTAACAAAATCATCCAAAGTGCAGCTGGTTTCACACACACTCAGCCTCACCCACAGCTGGGAGGCAGTTTGCAGGGAGCTGAAAAGAAACAGAAGAGGGGAAACTGGAGCCTGGCAGAACCAAGTCTTGGGATTCTTCTGTGTCCAGATGTGCTAAGCAGCTGGCAGCCAAGCTCCCAAGTGCTGGTCTGTTCCGGCCTTCCCCAGGCAGGCAAATCCCCTCCGCTGGGTGTTACAGGCTGCACTTTGCCTGCCTGACTTTTAGCCAGGGAACTGCTCCCTGTGAGGCAATTGGGACACCCCCCGCACTGCGGAAACCAGCCCACTGCCTTACGGAAGAGGGAAGGAGGCCCTGGAAGCACTTAGCCCCTGGCTGGCTCTGCCTGTGGAAAAGAGAAAGCAGCAAACATTTATCCCTGGAGAATGCGGGTATCGATCCCACTATCACTCACATGCGAAGCGAGCACTCTACCACTTGAGCTAATTCCTCTGCTTGTAAAGAGTTTTCCTGCCCCACCCACCTTGTTCCAGATCCCACAACATCCCTTCTGATAAACCCTCATATAAAACTCGGCAAATATCCAGAGACGTTGCAGTTCCCTTTACAAGACTCTGCACAGCTCAGTTCCAATCAGCCGGTCTTCCCTAGAGCCCGGAACATCTAGTGTAGACACGGCCTTAGAGCGTCACTAAACTAGCCCCAGGACACATTCCTGGCTAGGACCAGTCACAGTCTGGGGTCAGTGACGGTCCGTCCTACCTGAGATGTGTGTGACACAAAGCCTCCTGTTCCCTGCCCAGTTCCCAACACTGGCTGCAGACACAGCGATATTTGGTGCCTTGGCTGCTGGCAGGAGCTGTCCCGCACCTGCAGTTCATCCACCTCCCGGAGAGGCAGTAGCTCTGTGACGGGAGAAGCTGGGGCATTTCCTGCATGAGTGAAAACCATCACTGCCGGCCCGGGCTGGGCCAGTGCGCTGGCATCCCTCATGTCTGGAGCATCCGCAAGGGAAAAGCTGAAACCACATCAGGAGATAAGGGGTCAGGGTCCCCCCTGGCAGGAGCTATAGGGAATGGACTGACTCATAGACTCATAGACTTTAAGGTCAGAAGGACCATTATGATCATCTAGTCTGACCCCTGCACAATGCAGGCCACAGAATCTCACCCACCCTCTCCTAGAATAATCCTCCCACCTATATCTCAGATATTGAAGCCTTCAGATAGTTCTGAAGACCCCAAGATGCAGAGAATCCTCCAGCTGTGATCTGTACCCCATGCTACAGAGGAAGGCGAAAAACCTCCAGGGCCTCTGCCAATCTACCCTGGAGGAAAATTCCTTCCGACCCCAAATATGGCGATCAGCTAAACCCTGAGCATGTGGGCAAGACTCACCAGCCAGACACCCAGAAAGTTCTCTATAGTAACTCCTATCATCCCTCCATTGACCTATTTACTACTGATAATGAATGGTCAATTAGTTACCAAGATCATGTTATCTCATCAAACCATCCCCTTCATAAACCCATCTAGTTTAATCTTGAAGCCAGATAGATCTTTTGCCCCCACTTACTTCCTTGGAAGGCCGTTCCAGAACCTCACTCCTCTAATGGTTAGAAACCTTCGTCTAATCTCAAGTCTAAACTTCCTACTAGCCAGCTTATATCCATTTGTTCTTGTGTCCACATTGGTATTAAGCTTAAATAATTCCTCTCCCTCCTGGTATTTATCCTCTAATATATTTAAAGAGTGCAATCATGTCCCCTCAGCCTTCTTTTGGTTAAGGTAAACAAGCCAAGCTCCTTGAGTCTCCTTTCATAAGACAGGTTTTCCATTCCTCGGATCATCCTAGTGGCCCTTCTTTGTACCTGTTCTAGTTTGAATTCATCCTTCTTAAACATGGGAGACCAGAACTGCACACAGTATTCCAAATGGGGTCTCACCAATGCCTTGTATAATGTCACTAACACCTCCTTATCCCTACTGGAAATACCTCGCCTAATACATCCCAAGACCGTATTAGCCTTTTCACGGCCATGTCACAATGGCGGCTCATAGTCATCCTATAATCAACCAGGACTCGAGGTCCTTCTCCTCCTCCGTTACTTCCAACTGATGTGTCCCCAGCTTATAACTAAAATTCTTGTTATTAATCCCTAAATGCAGAACCTTACACTTCTCTCTATTAAATTTCATCCTATTGCTATCACTCCAATTTACAAGGTCATCCAGATCTTCCTGTATAATATCCCGATCCTTTTCTGAATTGGCAATACCTCCCAACTTTGTGTCATCCCATAAATTTTATCAGGACACTTCCACTTTGGTGCCAAGGTCAGCAATAAAAAGATTAAATAAAATTGGCCCCAAAACTGATCCCTGAGGAACTCCGCTAGTAACCTTCCTCCAACCTGACAGTTCACCTTTCAATATGACCCGCTGTAGTCTCCTTTAACCAGTTGCTTATCCACCTCTCAACTTTCATATTAATCCCTATTTTTTCCAATTTAACCAATAATTCCCCATGTGGTACTGTATCAAATGCCTTACTAAAGTCGAGGTAGATTAGATCGACTGCATTTCCTTTATCTAAAAATCTGTTACCTCTACTTCTCCACAGCAGGAAATACTGGACCAGGGGTCCCTCCACCCCTCCCCAGGAGGAGCTATGGCACCAGGGGACCCTGCACCCCCCAGCAGGAGCTAATGGGTGCCATGGGGGCTCACACACAAACAGGTGCACACGCCCTCAATATTGGTGCCCAGGGCAAAACTCGCTCCGCTCCTGGAACAGGAACAGTCACTAGCAGTGAGGCCCCTCCCTGGCAGCACCGTGTCTGTGAGACGGTTTCTTCTCGGCCTGGTACCTCCTGAATGCTGGGAGCAGCTGCCTGGCCCGAGGGGCTGCAGTTCCCTGGAGAGAGGGGCTGGCTACATCTACCCTGCAGACTACTTGCTCAAGAACTGTTTTGTGCAAAAGGTCTTGCACAACAGTGTGTCCACACTCCCATGTGCTTTTGCACAAGAGAATTGCTTTTCTGTAAGAGCGCCCATGGCAGTGTGGACGTTCTCCTGCGCAGGAAAGCTCTGATGGCCATTTTAGCCATAGAGCTTTCTTGAGCAAGAAACCCCTGTTGTCTCTCCACACTGCCTCCTTGTGGATGAGTTATTGCGCAAGAGGGCTTATTCCTCTTGGGGAGAAGAATAACTGTTGTGCAAGAAGCCCTGTTTTCTGATGCTGTACTATAATGTAGCGCCCCCTCTCCACCTGGTTACCTTCTTTAAAGCCAATCTCCTTACAGGTTTTGATGGATAGGTCTGGGTTCTTCTGGATCCCGCCACCCACTCAACTTTATTTTTTCTGATGGATTTATTTGGCGGTGCCTCCACCCCCCTCACTCCTTCCTGGCAGGGTCACCAGGCCAGCTTGGGAGAAAAATTCTAGCCCAGGGTAATCCCCATGTATTTGCCAGATAGTTGGAGACTCCCAGAAAATAGCACAAACACATACACTATAATAAACACAATTATATTGAACAGGAGACAAATATAACAGAACAGGGTAAAACACTATTTTTAGGGTCACCGGTGCCCAGCAACTGTAAGATCAGTGTCCCGTTGGTACGCGTACTTTGTTGGGGCCCTTGATGACTGTTGACCACAAAATTCTTCTCTGCAGTAGTTTAGCAGTGGGGCTGACTAGGTCCAGTACAGCCCAAAGGACTCACACATGGGAGAAGGCAGTAAATCCCTCCATAGGTTTAATATGCTGCAGGTAATAAAATCCCCAAACAAATTCCCTGACTTACTAACTAAAAATTGGTGCACTCACACACTCCATGAATGAGCCTCAGGTTCAGAGATGACTCAGTCACTGCAAATGGGTGGCTCTCTTCTCGCAGGGATCCTCTTCAGGCAGGAATCAGGCTGCTTCGGTCCCAGAATTTCCCCTCACCGCGAAGGGGTGCAGGGCTCAAGGTGCAAGCCACACAACTGCACCAAAATTCAAACTATAACCTCCTAGCCCAGCATTCAGACCCACACAGCAGCCCTGAACTAGCAGCTAGAGCAGAGCTGACCATGGGGTGACTGGTCTCACCCGGGGAGCTGGAGAGCCAACTCAGCCTGGCTGGGGAAGCCTCCCAGCAAACTCCACAAACTGGGAATCAACAGTGGAGACATAAAACCCAGCTGAGGGATCCTGCCTTCAGGTCCCTAGAGGCTAGTTCTCAGGGGGAACCCTGCATGAAGGCCTGGGGCTTACTAGCTCCCACACAGCAGTCCTCCCCTTGCCCTGGCTGGCTCCAGACTCCCCCCTCCACAATGGCCTCTCCTTTCCCCTCCTGAACTCCCTGGGAGGGGCATCTCACTCCCTATGGGTTGCCGGGCAGACTCTGACCCTGGTAGGGAGGGGGAGCCAAGGCAAACTCAGAGTGCGTCTCCCTGAGCTGCCAGCAGACAAGGCCCCGGGAATCTAAGTAATCTCCTTGGGGGTTACAATAAATTTAAATGTGCAAGAACGTGCGTGCAGTGTAGAAGCTCTGCAAGTTTTTGCGCAAGAACATCTGCTCTTGCACAAAAAGCCTGCAGTGTAGATGTAGCCCTGGAATGTAGACATAGTCTGAGACAGACAAGGAAAGGAAGTGGCCAGAACCTCCCCCCGGCAGGCTGGCCCTCAACAGTATGGGTACGTCTACACAGCACACTCACCTCGAAGTAACCTGTGCAGTGTGAGTGGGCTGCCCAGGGCCCCCAGGGGAAGGTCTGTGGGGAGTTTCCATGGCAACAACAACATTTCATAATCTACACTCATGTGAATGTGATTTATTTCTCCACTAACAAGTGTCTCTGAAGGGATGAGAAATGTAGGGCCCAGGTGCAGGGAGCCGAGTCACATTCTCCTGCCTGACAGTCTCAGTCCTGGCTGAAGCCTGGCTACAGAGAGAAGAGGCCAATGCAAACAGCCCCTGGTAGCGAGGGGAGTCAGTATGTGGGTGGATGGAGCTGGGGGGCAGAGCTGGGCTCTAACTCACTAGGGGTGTGTTCCATAGCTCAAAATAAGCAATGAAACTGTGTAGCTTATTTCGAGTCAATTTTGAAATAGGTTATTTTGTAATTTGGTGCTGGCTACACAGCACTTATTTCCAAATAAACCGCTATTCCGAAATGCCCCCTCACTCCTCGTGCCATGAGGTTTACAGGGACGTCGGAATAGTGAGCCCGTTATGGTTTGAAACAAGGGGCTTGCTCTTAAGATGAGTCTGTGTGATATGAGCACCACGTCCTAAACCTCCGAGCTAGCCGGCCCACGGGTGTCAGTCCCACAAGTGGCTCTTTCAGAAAGGAGCCTCAGGCCGCCACAGAGACGTTGTGGGGTCTGGAACGAGGTGGGTGGGGCAGAGGAAGTGCTCACGTGCAGGGGATTTAGCTCAAGTGAGAGACCCCTTGCTTTATGTGCAAAAGGCAGTGGGATAAATGCCCACGTTCTCCAACTGCAGCTTTGTCCTGGTTCCTAGTTGTCATTCTTGGGGGCTCAGTGACCCCCCTCCCTCTTCCTACTTGCTCTCCCAAAAGAGACAGACCTGGCTCCCCTTTCTTTTCCCCCAGCAATTGCCATGCTGCAAAGCAGAGAGTGGAGATATCAATCCCAGCTGTCCATCAGGCTCTGTGGTGCAATGGAAAGCACGTTGGACTTCTAAGCTGTAGCGGTTAATGTGAGCCCAGCTAGACATTCAAAGGTTGTGGGTTCAAGTCCCACCAGAGTCACTTTAGCTGCTTCCTCATTTCCAGGATGCAGCTTTTACAGAACAGGCAATCCTTAGGCTGACACTGGGGTGGGCTGGCATCCAGGCAATTCCCAGCAGACCCCAGTAAGGGTGGAGGGAAGGGCTGGTACTTGGGGGTCAGGACAGGGGTTGTTCTGAGAGGCTGCACATGCCGATAGACCCTTTTGTCCCTCCATGTCTCCTACCAGTGCTGTGCAACACTCAGGCTATGTCTACACTACACTGTTCTTCTGGAAAAAGCTATGCAAATTGTGAACCTCAATTTGCGTAGCTTTTTCTGCTTCTTTTTTTGGAAGAGGCTTTTCCAACATTTGGCCTGTCTACACTGGGCCAAATCTGGGGGAAAAAAACCCTTTTTTGGAACATCCCTTCTTCTTCATAAAATGAAGTTCACAGAGATGCCAATGTGGGGTCCAAGAAGGAGACCAGGAAGAAGAAGGAAAAGGGGAAAAGAGAAGAGGAAGGAGGAAAAGGGAAAGGAAGGAAGAAGAAGGAGGGAAGACCTGGAAGCAGAACTCACCTCCAGGGCAGCCTCAGACCAGAGCGCCCAGGACCCTTCTGCATGACCGTTGATATGGTTTGCTGTGTGAATTCTGTGGGTCAGGTGACGTCAGGCCTGGGCACTGGGATTATTTATCAGTTTCCCTGGGTTGCTTTTATTTAGAGCTGTGATGGCCGAGTGGTTAAGGTGTTGGACTTGAAATCCAATAGGGTTTTCCTGCGCAGGTTCAAATCCTGCTCACAGCGAGGCCTGTGTTTTGGCCACACCCCTTCCTAGGGCAACATGGTACCCAAACCCTGAGAAGAACATGCCTGTCCCATCAGAAGGGACATGTGGAGAAGGCAACAGAGGCTACAAAAGCAGGAGAGAACATGGATTGCAGGGGAGGGGCAGGAGAACCCAGCAGCACAGGGGTGTCACAGGCGCTTCACACGCAGAAGGACCCTTGAGTGAAACCAGGCAGAAATGCCGCGTCTCGCTCTCTGCAGCTCCCCTTGCTGCCCTGGCAGGCTGCCCCTTCTCCCACCGGCCTGGGCCTGGCCTCCTCCTGCCCGGCACCACAGAAAGCCCTCAGCATGAGCCTGGGCAAGCTAGAGGCCTCAGGCCTGTCCCCTCTGAGGGGCTTGTCCCTCGGCCTCCACTACCCTTGGTTCCTGGCTCTTCATGTGCGCTGCTGGCCAAAGGAGGCAGCAAGGCAGGAGAGGGGGGAAGTAACAAGCCCTGATGAGGCCGACAGCTCGGGCTTAAGCCTCCAGCCCCAGCACAAAACCTTCAGCCAGGTCCGTGTCGCTCCCTCCTGCCCCCGCACACGCTCACAGAGGGAAACGTGCCGCATGTTCCATCCCCGCGCCAGGCCTGGGCAGATGGGCTCAGCCCCTTGAGCACCCCACAGGGTCTGTGAGGGACGGACTGAGAGCAGGGCCTCACTGACACGCCCTCGTCCTGCCCCACTGGCCTGCGTGTGGCGCTGGCATGAAACAGGGAGGAACGGTAGCTGGGACAGAAAGCAGCTTGGACTGTCGGGTGAGTCTCACTTGCTGACCAGACTTCCAGGCCCTGGGCTTTGGGGCCAGCCCCCCTGTGGGTCAGAGCCCCCAGGCCACAATGCTACTCCAGGGGCCTGGTTCCAGGGCCACCTAATCCCAGAGCCTGGGGTGCTGGAGGCCTTTGCCCTGGAGTCTTAGAGCTCCCCAGTGTCAGCTGCCGCTGGCCTGAATGCTGCTGGATGCTCCTGCTCCTCCCAGCAGGCTGGCCCTGCGCAGGCTCTGTGCACGCTGGAGCCTCCTCCTGCCAGGTCCCTAGCCTGCTCTCTGCAAAGCCCTCAGCCTGGCTCCTTTCCTGGCCTCTGCTTGCAGGGCCTTTGGGGCCGGCTCCGGGCGGATCTCTGAGCCCCAGCATTGGGTGCAGCACTGCTGGGCCCCCGGAGCCCCGGCTGTAGAAAGCTGCTCCCCGGGAACCTCTCCCAGGGCAGTTCTCCTGGCCAGCCGCTGCCCAGTCCAGCACCTGCACCAGGGTGGGCAACGCTTGGAGGGGCAGGTAAGAGAGAACCTCCCTCCCCTTCCCCATAGAGCAGACCCCCCAACCCTGCGGCGGGAAGCCCTGGCACAGAGATGGGACGGGAAGATGCTCTGAGAGCGAGTCCCTGGGCTGTTTGGGGAGAGAACTTTCACACGTCTGTTTTTTTAACCGCCACCAGGATGGCCGAGTGGTTAAGGCGTTGGACTTAAGTTCCAATGGACATTTGTCTGCGTGGGTTCAAACCCCACTCCTGGTAGCTACCTGTTTTGGAGAGACATGGATCTGGATGGTGCTTTGTCCAGCTGTGAGGGCAGGGGACTGGACTTTGTCTCTGAAGGTCCCTGCCAGTTCTAGTGTTCTGTGATTCAGAGTCCTGGTTCAGATTGGCTGAGCAGGGAGGAGACTCAGGGCTTTCTTGTTCACCTTAAGTCCCACTAAATG
>JAFJHL010000648.1:0-15999 GCA_019425775.1 Rafetus swinhoei | reverse complement strand
TTCTGTGTCCCAGAAAGACATAAGAAAATGTGAACAAAGGCCACAGGAAGGCACCACTGGGAGTTGAACCCAGGACCTCCTATTTACTAGGCAGGTGCTTTAGCTAGCTAAGCCATGGTGCCCTCCTTGGGAAATTTGGTGAAACTGTTCTACTCTATGGTACCAGACAACACCTTTGACTCCCAAAGTGCAGCCTTTCCCTCCAGCCCTGGCGGTGTCTGGCTCCCCTGGGCACAGAAAGCTACAGCTCAGTGGGCAGAGGCTCTAACATGCACATCTCCCCCAGCCGCTGGGACTGTAGAATTTACCTTGAGATTTAGTGTTGCTGGGAGGAGGGAAAAGTGAAGCAAACATTGATCATCTCAATTATAAACCCCTGGGTCTCAGGGTTTGGGTTGGAGTCCCTGGGACTGAAAACCACCCCTGAGCTCTTATCTGCTCTGAGCAAGGGCAGCAACTGTGAGTGGGGTACGGAGAAAGTTTGGGCACATGAGTGGGACACTTATAATGCTGGACTTACATTGCTGGCAAAGGACATTGCTCAATCCACTTGAGCGGGGACTTATTTGTGGGTTGGTTATGAACCCTGCTTGTGCCCAGGCCTGACATAACCAGCCACACAGAATTCATACAGCAAACGGGGCTCTCAGAACACAGGGGAAGTTTGGGGGGCTTGCTGCCGGGCTGTGGGGTGAAGCATCAAACCAGCCCCCTCCTGTGGGGTCTGTGAGTGTTGCAGAATCTGGGCCTCCTGCGCCTGGACAACAGCAAACAAAATGTCTCGGGGCACCACAGAGATCCACCTGGACTGCCTGGGCCTGGGCCATGAAGCAGGAAGTGGCTGAGGCTGCAGCCAGCCAGGGAGCTCCCCTGGCCTCTGCGATTGCCTGCATTAGGGTTGCCAGATGGTTCAACAGAAATACTGGACTCACTTGACACTACCTCACAGTCTACATTACAGCTTATTTAGAAAATACCCGACATTTCTATTTCCTCATTTACATTTTCTCAGTTTGTTTCCTGAACAGAAAGCTCAAATACTGGACAGTCCGGTTCAGAACTGGACTCCTGGCAACCCTAGCTGGCATGGAAGCAAAGTGTAAGGCTGTGAGAGGAGGCCTCCTGTCGCCTCCCCCGGCCTGAGGCAACAGGGCTTCCTCCTCCCCTCTGAGCTTGTGCAGGGGCAGAAGGAGCAACAGAGGCCGGGCTGAAGGTTTTGTGCTGGGGCTGGAGGCTTAAGCCCGAGCTGTTGGCCTCAGTGGGACTTGCTTCTTCTCCCCACTCCTGCCTTGCTGCCTCCTTTGGCCAGCAGCAGCGCACAGGGGCAGCCCGGAGAGCCGGCTGCCATGGGCAGAGGAGGCCAAGGCACAAGCCTCTCAGGGGCAATAGGCCTGAGGCCTCTAGCTTTCCCAGGCTCACGCCAAGGGGCTTTCTGTGGTGCTGGGAGGGAAGGGATGCCAGTCCCAGGCCAGTGCGAGAAGGGGCAGTGCCTGCCAGGGCAGAAAGGGTTGCTGCAGAACGTGAGACATGGCATTTCTGCCTGGTTTCACTCAGGGGACCTTCCCTTGCTGCTACGGACTCTTCTCCTGTTACTTGAGAGACTGAAATGGGGCCATTTCTTGTGGTAAGAGAGGCCAGTGTGCCTAGGCCTCCCCACACAGACCAGAGCACCCCATTGGGTACAAGACAGAGCCTTGAATCAAGCATTTGAGAACACTCTGGCGCCTCTGTCCCGTATGGTTAGCTCAGTTGGTTAAGTATGAGACTCTTAATTTCAGGGTCATGGGTTCAAGTCCTATGCTAGCCAATACCTTCCCTGCAGTTACATACAAGGCAATTAGCTTTCTCTACCTCTTAGGTGGGAAAAGTCTATGACTTCTAGTGGGACCCTGACTGATATTTCTGTCCTCATAGGAGAGCAGAAGCAAATGAGTCTGTTCCCCCAATGGAGAGAGGAGGGGGGAAAAAAACCCTTCAGTATCTCATTGTCCACCTTCAGCCCTCTGTAGCTTCCTGTCCTTTGGCATCAGCTCTGTGATGGGACAATAAGAGCATGTCTACGTTGGAGTGTTACTTTGAAATAAAGTGCCTGTCTACACAGCAAGCTGTTATTTCACATTAATTACAAGTTGGCAGACTTCCTACTCTGACTCCAGTAACCCCCATTTCATGAAGACTAAGGGAAGTCAAAGGGGGAGTTCTCTTCCTTCCACTACTGCTGTCGATAGCGCCAAAAGCCGAGTTAAGCTATTTCAACTTCAGCTACACAATTAAGTAGCTGAAGTTGTGTATCTTAGTTTGACTTTTGCCGTACATGTAAACATGCCCTAAATGAGCTACTAGTTAAGAAGCTGGCAAAGGCGCATATGATGGTCTTTTCCTTCTCTCCCCAGGCACAGTGATCCTCCCATAGTGTTACAGTGCCAGGAAGGATATACACCGGGCAGAAAGCAAAGCAGCTGGGCTGTGTGTGAGACAGGAGTGGGCCTGAGGGAGCAGAGAAGGAATTGAATGGAGAAAGAGGGGGCTCTTTCTGCCTGGGTTTGACACAGACCTTTGCATGGCAGACAAATGGGATAAAACCACAGAGCAGAAACAACAGGACAGAGGCAATTTTTAATGAAAGCTTCAAATCCCCACTTGCAGGAACAGTTTAAATCCATCGACATTTACAAAATGCTTCCCACAAACATCTCTCCAGCCTGTCTGTCTCTGGGAAAGATTTCTCCCAAGCCCGGTCCCAGCTCACTGGTTAGAGCTCCCTGAGAAACAGGAGACCCTCACTCACAGCCGTGTCCCCACCCAAGTGAGGAAGGGAAAATGAGCCACAGGCTGTTGCCCCCTGGGTGAACAGACGAGTGGGTTGACTGGTCTCAGGGACACCACAGCAACACCCCTGCTTCCCCCTCGGAGGGGGTTTCCTCAGGGCCAGACCGAGACATTCCAGCGCCCTGGGCAGACAGGTTAATTGCGCCCCAGGTTGGGGGAGGGCGCATGCACGGCCCACCCCCTGCCCAGCATGTGGGGGAGGGCGCGCGTAGCTGGCAGCAGCAGGATGCATGTGCCTTGCCCAGCCACCGCTACTGGTGCTCAGCCTGGGGCCACAGGGGGCGGGCTGACCCTGGCTGTGCAGGGCCCCACAGCCGTGGAGGAAAGGGAGCTGCTGGCCGGCACTGCAGGGGTTAACGCAGCCCTGCCTCGGGCGGCCGCTGCAGGGTGGCTGCTGGGAGCTGCTGCAGCCCGTGATCTGGGCGTGTGGCGCCTGATGGCAGTTATAAGGGGCGCTATGCACCTTACAGCGGACATCAGGTGCCCTGGGCAGCTGCCCAGCTAGCCCATGCCTTAATCCGGCCCTGGGTTTCCTGCATAGAACGGCTCAAGCCCCAGCCTCCAGGAGAGGGGTTCCCAGCTGGGGATCTCCAGCAGCAGCCATGGGATGGTGGGAGCCAGTTACTGCATCCATGCCCAGTGTAGATGCTCTCTTGCACAAGAAAGCTCCGATGGCCATTTTAGCCATCGGGCTTTCTTGTGCAAGAAATTAACTTGTCTGTCTACACTGGCCCTCTTGCGCAAGAATACTTGTGCAAGAGGGTTTATCCCTGAGTGGGAGCGTCCGACTGTTTGCACAAGAACCACTGGTTTTGTACAGTACAAAGTCAGTGTTCTTGCGCAAATACTAGGGGCCAGTCTAGACAGGCAACAAGATTTTGTGCAAAAGCAGCTGCTTTTGCACAAAATCTTGCCAGTCTAGACGCAGCCCAGGTGAATTGGGAGTTGTTGTTATCATCTTTGAAAGATGTTTCAGCAACTATGACACAACAGGTTACCTCGGCTATGTCAATGCAGCAACATTATTTCAGAATAAGCTATTCTGGAATAACTTGTTACAAAACATGTTTCAAGCCAGCCCTTTGCTATTCTGAAATAGCACATCCACACTGATTGGACATTGAATTGTGTTTAAGGGCACCTGGACCCAGTTCAGGCAGGACATCAGGTCAGACAGCTGCTAGAGACTGAGGTTGGTGCTTAAAGGGACCCCCTGGACAGCGGTTTCTCAAGTTTCTCTGCTTGCTTGCCTATCTGTCTGTGGGACAGCAAAGCACTTTCACTTCTTGCTGTGGTTGCCCTAACTCAGGACACCACAGCACTCTCCACTATGGAGCAGGAGCTGCCTCTTAAGAGCTTTTGCAAGAAGTCATGCAGCACTTTGTGCAGGCTGTCTCCCAGACTCTGCAGGAACCCAACCCCCAGGGCTTCTTGAAGACCCTCGCCAGGTATGTGGGGGAGTGGCTAAAGGACCTGGATGCCACCTGCAGCACTACAGGAAGCTTCACGGCACACACAGCACTAGCGCAGTGCACAGTCAGGTTGGCACATTTTGTTTCCATCCCAAAGCCAAAAGAGGTCCACAAAATCCACTAATTCTGGAACTACAGGAAAGTAAATCTGGCCTATGGGAAACCCTGAACCTCAGTCCCCCCATCCCTTCCCCTCACCCTGTGAGTGCCAGAAGAGTGAGGGCCACATCATTGATCATTCGGGGGTTTGGGAGGAGTTTTTTTGCTTCTCACTTGTCTGTTCCACAACTGATTTTTCTGGGGATTAGTGGCCCCAATTTAAAAAAGTTCTCCAGCCCTGCAAAAATAAAGAAAATCTTTTTGTGTGTGTTGGACATAAATTAATATTTTACTTTATTTAAAATGAAGTTTGATCAACCAACATAAGAAAGCATAAGAAACTCCCCAGCTGCAGCCCTAGAAAAATGGCTCAATAGTAATTATATAATTAACAGTAAGTTTACATTAGCAACAGGTAGTCTGTGAAAAGGTTTGGAGAGGACGGGGCCTCAAGAAAGGAGTAAGGTCTAGAGGAACAATCTGGGAGGGAGCTGGGACACAAAAGCAGGCTGGGAGAAGTGTGTCTGGACAGGTAGAGTGTGCAAAAACAAGGGAGGGTATCAGAACAAGCTGGGGTGCTGGGTGTTGGTGGGAGGGAAGTGAGGGGTTGGAGGGGGCATATGGGGATTAGGGAGAACATTACCTGGATTTATGCCCCCTTGCAGCAATATCTCCAGCCTCACTGTCCTGGCTGCCCCAGAGGGAGGCTCTGCTGCTGCAGCAGCCATGCAGTCCAGGGCTGGCCTTGGAAGCCAGAGGCACCACTGCCATAGTCACGCAGCTGTGGGTCAGGCCCGGAGGCCAGAGGTAGCGCTGCTGCAGCCACATGGCCCAGGGCCAGAGGCCCTGATGCCACAGCCATGCAGACCATAGCTGGCCCCAGAGGCACCCCTGCCATGGCCACATCACCCCAAAGGCATGAGATTCTATGACTGTGGCCATGAACCAGTCTTGGAAGCCAGAGGTGCAGGGGCAGTGGTGCCTCCAGCCTCCAGGGCCAGCCCCATGTCATGTGGCAGGGCCTCAGCCCCAGTGCTGCTTCCTTTCCAGTGGCTGCACAGTAGGAAGAGGGAGTAGGGCTGAGCTCCTTCCCTAGCAGCACATACCCATTAGGATCATGGCCTGGAACTGCCTCCCAGGCAGGATCAAAGCCCTAGGGTGTCTGGATTCTGCCCATTGAGAGGCTTTTCCCCACCTCTAGTATAGGGTTTCTCTCCTGTGTGAATTCTCCTATGTCTAACAATATGTGACCTCCGGCTGAAGGATTTCCCACAGTCAGAGCAGCTGAAGGGTTTTTCTCCTGTGTGGGTTCTCCTATGGATAACAAGGTCTGACCTCTCACTGAAGCTTTTCCCACAGTAAGAGCAGCTGAATGGTTTCTCCCCTGTGTGGGTTCTCTTATGTCTAACAAGATGTGATCTCTGAACGAAGCTTTTCCCACAGTAAGAGCAGATGAAGGGTTTCTCCTGAGTGGATTCTTCTATGTGCTACAAGTATTGAGTTCCGATTGAAGCTTTTCCCACAGTCAGAACAGTTGAAGGGTGTCTCCCCTGTGTGGATTCTCCTATGAATAACAAGGTCTGATCTGTGACTGAAGCTTTTCCCACAGTCAGAGCAGCTGAAGGGTTTTTCTCCTGTGTGGGTTCTCCTATGTGCTACAAGCATTGAGCTCCGACTGAAGCTTTTCCCACAGTCAGAACAGTAGAAGGGTTTCTCCCCCGTGTGGGTTCTCCTATGAATAACAAATTGTGATCTATGACAGAAGATTTTCCCACAGTCAGAGCAACTGAAGGGTTTCTCTCCTGCATGGATTCTCATGTGGATAAGAAGGTTTGACTTGCGACTGAAGCTTTTCCCACAGTCAGAGCAGCTAAAGGCTCTGTCTCCTGTGTGGACTCTTCCATGTTTAATAAGAGTTTCACAGTCACTGCAAGCACAGGGGGATTGTTGATGGGGAATTTGCTGTTGAACAGTTTCTGTGTTTGTTTTGAACCCTCTGCTTCTGTGACTGGATTTACACTGCCCCTCTCCTAGAGGGTTTCCCTGCTGCCTTTTGGGCTACATTGTCTCTTATAGATCTCTCCTTGCTCAGGACTCTGAGAAACACACCCTTTAGAACTTCCCAATAACATCCCACATGGAGCCATTTGCTCTGGTCCTTCCTGATGAAGAGTCTTCTCATGGTCCTCACTCAGCCTCCCATCACCTGCTGGGACAGAGAATCCAGACACAAATCATTCCCTTTGCTGAGCTGAAAGGAAACTCTGAAAAAGAAACAGAAAAGGGGGAACACGCCCAAAAAATGGCTGGAAAGATTGAATATTCAGGAGCTGAGTTCACCCTTCTTCCCCGTAACCCTTTCCCCACCCAGCACCCTCTGACTGGAGCTGAAGACAGGCTGAAGGGTCAGTGAGACTTGATGAAAATGCACAAGTGATATGTGCTAGGAGGAAACAGAAATTAGTTTGAGTCAGTTTAGCTGATTGCTCACGTTTGTGGGTGTCACTGATGATCTCCCCTTCCTCACAGCCCCGGAGATCTGGGTTACTCAGCTCTTCCCCTTGCTCCAGACAAGAGATCACATGAGCGTTGGAGACTGGAAATCCTGTTTGGGGAGCAATTAAAAGAGTTTATCTTGTTCATTAATGTTTGTGCCATTATTGCTTCCAGAGTGAAGATCTGAGTCGCCCACCCAGAGAAGCTCCTTCCCACCTTGCAGAAACTGGGATCTGGCTGGTTCAAGCTCCCAGGACACAATCACCTGCAGGAAAGGTGCATCCCCTGCCTCAGGAAGGCCCAGTTGATTCCCCAGGGAGCTGAGCACTCAGCTGCACTCTCTAGGTACAACTAAGTCTCTCATGGCCCCTTACATCATTCCCATCCCAGGCCAGGCCAGGCCAGGCCAGGCCAGAAGGGGAGCTCTAGTAAGGGCTTACTGGACTAATACTGAGGCCCCCAGACAGGGCTCAGACTGCAGCTGCCACATGGCAGGTCACTAGGGCTTGGAAAGAAAGGACCCAGCCGAGCTCTAGCTCCCCAAGGGCTCTGTCCACAAAGCTCCTGGCTCTGGCGTTCGGCTCACCCTGCTCTTTGGCTCAGATGCTCTACTTGGGCCAGAAGGAGGCAGAGGAAGTTGTCTGAGCAGGAAAATGAACCCTTGGCTGGTTGCTTCATGCCCTGCCTATGTTCCACACACCTGATCCCGACTGCCTGTGCCTGGGTGGCACAGCTGTCGCTCCTGTGGCTGGCCAGGACAGTGCTAGGCTGTTCCTGTGACTGGCCAGGACAGAGAAGGACTGTGCTGCTTCTCTCATGCTTGTGGGGGTTGCTGCAGCTCAGCTCCTCCTCTGCAGGCTGGGTTCTATTCTGCCAGAAACAGCAGCCTTCGTGTGGTTTCCTAGGTTCCTTCTCGTGATCAGCCAGGCCTCCCATTTGGTGAGCCTGTGGGCTGCACAGAATCTACCAGAGGCAGGAAAGGACTCTGAGTCGGCACCTTCCTTCTAGGAGCTCAGCCCACTGGTACAAGGGGACCCTGCAGGCACTAACAGCAGCCGCACCCAGCTCCACAACTCTGGTACTGGCCATTCCTGCCTGGACCCTTCCACTGACACCTCTGGCCAAGGCACAACATGGGCAAAATATGAGGAACCACATTGAGACCTTGGCTGTGGGAAGAGCAGCACTATTGTTATGTCCTGAATCCGTTTCTCCTGGGAGGAACAGTGGAGGGCACAGTCTCTCGCCCAGGAGACAGGATTACTGAGGCTGATATTCCTGATATTCTGATATTGGGGATGGAGGCAATGAGGGACCCTGAATCAAACCCAACCCAGCTGCCCCAGAGCCCACCCAGCTTCTGATACCCGAGGGGACAGGAATCCTTACCCAGCCAGCTCACAGCCTCAGAATTCTCCTGCATCACATCCCTGTAGAGGACTCTCTGGCCTGGGTCCAGCAGAGCCCATTCCTCCTCAGAGAAATACACAGCCACCTCCTCAAAGCTCACTGGCTCCACCATGGCCATTTCCTGTCCTTGGCTCTGCAGGCCGGGGGCTGTTCTGCATGGTGTTCTGCAGCCTGGCAGGGGGAGAAGGGCAATTGGAGACATTTCAGAAGGGGCTTTAATCCTTTCATGCCCCCATTCTGGCAGCAAAGCAAGTGGGAAGCAATTAGTTTCAGTGACTCGACTACCAGATAAGCATATGCTGCTCAGGTAGGCCATCACCTGACTAGTCACTTACATCTCTATGTGACCCTTGCAAAAAAGAGAGAATTGATTTTAAAACCTGGATTTTGGCATCACAGAACAGTAGGACTGTCGGAGTGAAGAGCCCCATTGGAATGTATTGTAACGCTAGATGTAGCACACAGAGAAACTGTGACACCAAAATACGTGATTAGAAATACAAATATGTGAGTAAAATGCCCAATATTTGTATATGGAATAAAGTAATAGAAAAGTAAGGTGGGTACTTTAGTGGCTGCAAGATGGTTACAGAAATACAGATTTTGGTAATAAGTTTGCAACTATGCATTTATTTTCGAAAGTATTTCAGAGCTTTCACATTTAATAACCTGGCCTGTAGTGAACATTCAGGAAGCAAAATCTACCCAAGTGGCCCACGATGTGAAAAGGCTGAGGGTGACCGTATTTCCTACGTTGGATACTGGACACCTGGTAAAACAACTCATATTCAAGTGGGCACAGCAGCAATCCATCAGAAATGAGCAGCACAAAGGTTCAAATGAACATCAAAGCCCTGTTAATCATAATGACTGCGTATCTGGAGCCTTTTTATTTTTAAGGCTTTAGGGTTCAAAAGGGTGAGATGGACCTCTACACCTCTCACACATGATTGGGTGTCTAGCAGAGCTGACTAGGGATGTTAAATATCGGTTAATTGAATAGTCGGGTAACCTCAAGAATTCTCATTGGTCACTAGACTATTCTATAGTCCCTGGGAGGAGCGGGGAGGTAGCCTGTGCACTCCAGCCTTACTCCTGTGGAGTCCCCTGCCACTCTGCGCTACTGCCTCGGTATCAGAGGCAGCAGTGCAGGGTGCCAGGTGGGAGCTGGTTTGCGAGAAGAGCCAGTTTTAAAAGCAGCTCCCCTCGTGGACCAGTTGCCTGTTGCCCTGTGCTGCTACCTCTGACAAAGAGGCAGTAGCATGGAGTGGCAGGATCCCTATGTAGGGGAGGCCTGAGGTTCCAGACCTAGTTCAAGCCGGAACTGAGCTGGGCTGCCTGCCCACCTGGCTCTTAATATACTTTAAATGCAAAGACGCAGAAGGGGTAGGTCCCAGACCTGTTGCAAGCCAGGACTGAACCAGACTGCCTGCCAGCCTGCTAAAAAATGTACTGGAAGTGTGGGGAGAAGGGGCATGTACTCTATAGCATGATTAACCTATACGCTTTTGCTTATCGGTTAATTGACTAGACTATTACATCCCTAGATCTGACCCTGGTGTCTCCTCTGAGCCCCGTCTGCAAGGAGGGAGGACACACTCCCCTCTCCTGGGACCTGGAATCATATCTGTCTGGGGCAGCACATGGGCAGAGCTGTGCCCTGTGGGGGGATATGAAGGAGCTGGGGACTAGGGGCATGAAGGGGCAGGGCTGGGAGGGGACAGCAAGAGGGGGAGGATGAAAAAGGCCAATGGGTGGGCAGGAGGCAGAACAAGTCACCAGCTGCTGCTTGGCACCTGCTCCCATGGACCAGTCATTGCTGCTGGCAGTGCAGTGAGTGCCAGATGGGATCGGGATGGGGGAACTCTGCGTGCGGGCTGATACCCAAGGGGACAGGAATCCTTACCCAGCCAGCCTCATAATTCTCCTGCATCACATCCCTGTAGAGGGCTCTCTGGCCTGGGTCTAGCAAAACCCATTCCTCCTCAGAGAAATTCACAGCCACCTCCTCGAAGGTCACTGGCTCTGCCACGGCCATTTCCTGTCCCTGGCTCTGCAGGGTGGGGCTGAGCTGGAGACAGACATGGGTGTTCTGCAGCCTGACAGGGGAGAAGGGCCATTGGAGACATGTCAGAAGGGGCTTTCACCCTTTCCACACCCCATGTTCCCCAGACTCTCCCTGTTGACACTCATGCTAGACTCTGCCATTTTGGGTAAATGTTTGAGCCGAAGTATTACATGAACAACACACACAAGTTAGATCCCAAATCCATATTCATATCTCTCAGTACCTGGCTTGAGTTAAAACATTACTGCCCCTGCAACAATGGGATTCGGTTCTGAGCACCCAGGTTTTCTTATTAACAAGCTGCATATTCACTTGCCTGAACATGGATGTAGGTGTCTAAATGTAGACTGCTGTATTTAAACCACCCAGTTTCCATCCATTTACTTGCTGCACAGACCTTGGGTCGCTCATATGACAGAGATTTTATGACCACTCTCCACAAGCATACTTAACAGGAGGAAGCATAGCTCAGTGGTTTGAGCATTGGCCTGCTAAACCCAGAGCTGTGAGTTCAATCCTTGAGGGGGCCATTCAGAGATCCGGGGGCAAATCTGTCAGGGATGGTACTTGATCCTGCTGTGAAGACAGGGGACTAGACTCCATGATCTCTCAAGGTTCCTTCCAGTTCTAGGAGATAGCTGTATATATTTAGTGAAGTTAATATGGCTATTATTAAACATGTTAACTGAGTGTATGCAGGATGAGATTCTTAAGTTCCTGGAATCAGAAGATATTCTCAGTCCTGCAGTCTGTGGCACAAGCCATTACACTTAACCCAATTACCCAGGCACAAAGCTCTGTTTCCCCAAAGCATCTCTTCTAAAAGTTACCCAGTGTTGATTTGAGGACATCAGGAGATGGAGAATCCACCCGTCCTCTGCTCATTTGTTTCAGTGGCTAATCTTCTTCCTTACCAAACATTTGTGCCTCCTTTCTAGCCTGAAACCAACCCCATATTGAAACTGAGCAGTGAAATCTGAGACTGAATGTGCTGTATGTTGTGTGCTTTAACTTCACCCCTTTATCATCATATCCCAGAGACCAGTGTTTATCAAAGTGGTCCATGGGACCACACTGAAGAAGCTGCTAATGGGCCACTCTGCTTTTTTTTTTAAACTTACTGGTCCCCCAGCCACAGACCCTCATAGTTCCCCTTGGCTGCAGTTCCCTGATTGCAGCCAAGGGGGAGCCACAGGAAGGGGTATGATGCAGGCAGCTGCTAAGCAAATGTGTGTTTTACAGACATGGATGAATGTGCATTAGCTGTTCCCCTGCAGAAATACAGGGGGGAGCCCATTTCCTCCATACCTGGAGAAACTGCTCTGATCTCAAACAAAGAGAGGAAGAAACACCCCTACCTGAAATTCCAGTCTTCATTTCATTGGCCAAATGCCCAAAACCTCCTCCCTCAAGTGCATCTCCAGTAGCTTAACCCTTTTCTCATTCTTCAGATAAATCAGAATCTCCTTAGTAAACTGAAGTGTGTCCTTCAGTGTTTGCAGGATGGGGACTTGCTTATAGATATGGATTTTGTAATGAGTTTTCAAGTACTAAATTATTTTCAAGCGCTCTGCCCCCTTCCCGTATTTTTACAAACACTCTCCCCAATGGGGTATTTCTTGTTCTGGCAGTGTCCAGATTGTGTTTTTAATCCCATTGCCCATCCTGATTACACCCTTGAGTCCCTCTCTTGGCCCCACAGCATGCTGTGTGATCTCTCCTCCCTCCACCACCCACGGTCAGTTTGGCCCCTTCATAGACTGTGCCTCCCCTGCAATTTCATGCATCAATTTCCCTCCAGGTACACACTCGGGGTGGGAACCAGGTGGGGGTGGGGGTGGCCCTGACCCACAGAACAGTCTGTCGGGGGCTGTACACAAGTGGGGACCAAACAAACCTGGCACTGATGGGCCCCTGACTGAGCAGGGAAAAACCCTCCCCACACGACCCTCACATCAGAGCCAGGGAAGAGGGAAGGCTACAAGGCTGGCTACAAGGCTCCCAGTGCTGGGGGGACCTAAGCCTTGTGCCTGAAAGCGGCGAGTGGAGTTGGTGTCACATGATGTCTGACCCCGCCCTGTGTGATAAGGAGCCCACCCCATGCAACCAGTGAGTTGGGTCCCAGAGCAAAACCTCCCCCGGCCCCCTCCAACGCCACCCTAGGCTGACTAGGGATGTTAAATATCAGTTAATTGAATAGTCAAGTAACCTCAAGAATTCTTATCAGTCACTCAACATTTCTATAGTCCCTAGGTGGGGGGAGGAAGCCTGTGCACTCCAGCCTCACTCCCCGCCACTCTGTGCTGCTGCCAGGGTATCAGAGGCCGCAGTGCAGGGTGCGAGGCAGTAGCTGGTCTGCAAGGGGAGCCAGTTTAGAAAGTAGCTCCTCTCGTGGAGCTGCCTGCCACCCTGTGCTGCTACCTCTGACAAAGTGGGGCTCTGTTATTTTCCCTGTTGGGCCTGTCTTGGGACAGGTGAATTCTGGGTGCTCATCTGGCTCTGCCAGGCTGTTTCCTCCCGTCCCCAGGGGGGTGTTTCTGTGTTAAGGGTAGTTGATAAAGATCTGGTGGGTGTGTCTGTCTATGGGATGGGAGCAGAGCCGATCAGATCTTGGGGCCAGGCTGCAAACAATGGATCATGTGGTGTGTCCTGGATGGGAGCAGGAGGCATGTGGGTAAGAAGAGGGGTGAGTAGGTGTCCAGTACAGGCTGGTGTCCATGTGGCCATCAGTGATTGGTACAGTCGTGTGCAGGAAGCAGATCTCTTGTGTGGATGGGCCTAGGCTTAGGTTGATGGTGTTTGTGAAATTGTTCACGCCCAGTGGAATTCTTCAAAGGTCTCTTTCCCATGGGTCTGTATAAGAAGCTGTCGCCAATGTAGCGTAAGCAGAGGGGGAGGTGTGAGGGGACTGGAGAGGAGGAACTGTTATGCTAGGTCAGTACACTCAGCAGAGGCTGCACAGATGGACCAGCTGAGGGAGCAGCCACTGGCCCCCCACTCCCTGCTGGTGAGTGGGCAGCTGGGGAACAGGGATCTGGCAGCAGCAGGACCTGCCAGCGCTGATGGGGAGGGAGAAAGAAAATACAAGACAAGGATGTCTACTCCCTAACTAGAGGGCTTGGCGGGAGGCAAAACAACAGCTCTCACAGGCAGCCCCCAACCACTGAATCTCATCTCCTTGGGCAGCACCCACCTCTCAGGTAGGGAAGAGGCACCTTCTCCAGGCACTGGTCACCCACACAGCCCTGGGAAGCGGGCACAGCCACCCCCCATCCTGGCAGGTGGGAATTCCTCTGTCTCCTCTCCTGTATTTTTACTAACACTGCAAATGTCCCCGCCCCCACCGACTAGGGTATTTTTTATTTCCTGGCAGGGCCCAGATCCTGTTCTTAACCCTGCTGCCTGTCTCAATTTTGCCCTTTGGCCCCTCTCTTGGCCCTGCAGCCAGTTGTGGGATCTCCCCACCCACTCGGTGAGTTTGGCCCCTGCACAGACTTTGCCTCCCCTGCAATTTCATGTATCAACTTCCCTGTACAAACTAAGTTGGGGGGGTGGGGGAGGAGGAAGAAACCTTTTTCCAGTCAGGGGCTGCATACACACATCCAAGAGGGAAGGGAAAAAATTGTAACCCCCTTCCCCCCCACACACTGACATGACCCCTAATGCCCTACATTCACCACACACCGGGGAGCAGGAGGGGGGTGTCCAGCCTAATAGATTTTCAGTGGCCAGGCCGCAGGGAGTGGCGGGGGGTGGGGGGGCCCTAGAAAGCCAGGGCAGGCTCCCCCCTATTGGAGGGTTTCCTGAGCTTCAGGGCCCAGGTTCAGGCGAGGCGGGGCCATGTCCGGCCCGCGGGCCGTAGGTTCCCGGCCCCTGCCTGACAGCGTGAGCCAGGCCGCTCGGAGCATGCGCCGAACAGGGATTCTCCGGCCCTAGAGCCAGGCCAGGCGGGTTCGCAGGGGCTGCAGCTAAAACCTTCCTCGCGCCCCGCCCCCCGCAGGGAACCGCCGCCCCGGCCATGCAGTAGCAGCTGGCCCGGCCCGGGGAGCCCAACCCCGCTGGGTGGGGCCATGGCCAGGCAGCTCCCGGTCTGAGCTAAACCCTGGCGCTTGTCTTGGACCGGAGTTACTGACGCGCTGCGCACGCGCGGTCTGACCCCTCCCTCCATTCCGGCTCATTCTGGCCGGTTTTTCAGTTCTCCCCACCCATCAGTCACCCCTGTCCCTGCTCAGGCCCCGCCCATCCCTCTGCGAATGGCCCGCAGGAGCGTCTGACCCTGCGCATGCGCCGCACGTTCTGAGGCGCGAATTCTGAAGGAGCCCTGGTTACTTGGCTACTTGCGGCAGGGAGGGGAGCGGAGGAGCCGAGAAAAGGGCGGGAGGCGGGACTACAGGGACGGGAGGGGGTCGCGGAAGAAACCAAAGGACCCAGCGGACGGGGGTTGTCTGGTGTTTGTGACGCTGCATCAAACTCTCGCCCCTGCCAAGCTCCCACCGGGTTGAGCGCAGAAACCGCCCCCGTGCGACCGGCTCTTGGAAATCCCCCATGTTCCAATGTCCCCTTACTCCGGGTTCCCGCGCACAGCGCTGCGGCCCACGTGGCTCTGGCCCAGTGTCACAGGCAGAGCCCCCGGCACCGGGATCAGCTGATTCCCCGCCCAGCTGGCGCCGCGAGGCGCTGCCCTTGAGATCTAAGGACCCGTGTGGCTCCCCGCAAAGGGCGGCGAGGTCTGGGAGGGGGCCGCTCACCTGCTGCTGCTGCTGGACCTGCGGGGCGCCCAAGAGACCCACCTGTGCATAGCCCCGCCCCTTTGGCACGTCACAATGGCTCAGCTGATGCACCTTTCCCCTTCCAGGAGACCCCGCCCCTCCGCTCGACACCTCCCTCTGCCCAGGAAAGGGGGCGGGGCCACGGCCGCTGCCCCCTTGAGGCCGGAGCGCAGCACTGCAGGCGAGGCAGGTAGCGAAGGGACCCGGCTTGCAAACGGGAGTCGGGGCCAGTGCGGGAGAAGCGGCCAAGTCCCATTTCCTCCCCTTCAGCTCAGGAGACAAAGGCGAGTCGCTCCGGGAGGAAAGCCCAGCGGGAGCCCACGAGGAGCGAGCAAGCGGCTCGGAGCCTGAGCTCAGACACGGGACCGTCCCTCCTCCCCGCCCGCAGGGACTCATGGCGGCTGCGAACCCGCTGAGCAGCCTGCGGGAGGAGGCGACTTGCCCCATCTGCCTGCACTTCTTTAAGGATCCCGTGTCCTTGGAGTGTGGGCACAACTTCTGCCGCGCCTGCATCGGCCAGTGCTGGGCTGGCCCCGCCCCAGACCCCTCCTGCCCCCAGTGCAGAGAGACCTTTCCCCCGCGGACCCTGCGGGCCAACAGGCAGCTGGGGAACATTGCGGAGATCGCCAAGCAGCTGAACGACCAGGTGGCCGGAGCGGGGCTGTGCCCGGCGCACTGGGAGGCTTTCAAACTCTTCTGTAACCAGGACCGAGAGCTCATCTGCGTGATCTGCAGGGAGTCCCAGGCTCACCGATCTCCCACCGCGGTGCCCATACAGGAGGCTGCCCAGGCCCACAAGGTAGGAATTTGCTGGGCAGGGCAACTCGTTCCCTTCCGGTGTGTGTACTGCGTTTCT
>JAFJHL010000200.1:0-12596 GCA_019425775.1 Rafetus swinhoei | reverse complement strand
AATAATGCACTTTATTAAGAGTTGGTTTAAAACTTATGTATGCACATGCATGCATGCATTCCTTTAGTCACTGAGGATCTGGTTGTGCAGCTAGTTCTCTGGTGTGGAGCCAGAGAGGCTGGGTGCAAATTTTGAGCTGCAGTGCTAGTGCTGGAAGACTCAGTTCCATGTACCTGCAAGGAACAGTCTCAGAACGTGTTGGGCATTTTACATAAAGGACATGTATAAATACACAGAGGAGGCCAAACGTTACTTACTTCAGTCTCTGTAATTTGCAGGTTGGATGTATCAGTCCCTCACAAAGCAACTTCACGCCGTCATCTCTCAGATAATGATTAAAACTCAGATCTAGGTCTGTCAAGGTCTGGCTGGTTCTGAGAACAGCAGCCAGGTCCCTACAGCCATCATCTGTGACCTTGCAACTCCTCAACCTGCATCAAAGAGAAACACAGAGGTGAGTGACCCAGTATGAACAGGGCTTAACCTAGATGTTATAACAGCTGATTCTCCCCACTAGTCCCTGTCCCTGAAGAAGCAGAAATCTTGCCTTAGGTCCCCAACCTCTACCCCTAAAGCAAAGAGGAACCATTAATGGGTGGGACTTCCTGCTTAAGTCCTGTCACTTGCTCTTCACCTTTGGCTAATTAGCATTGAGAATGATCCAAACATTTCAAGCCTCAAACATCTGCCAGTGATCAATGGTGAGGAAGGAAGTTTGAGGTAAGACTGTCTGCCAGGGCAAAACCCCTAGTGTTTTCTACTGACCAGCCAGATGTCAGAATGGCCAGAAAGTTGTCCACCTACAGATTGTTATGATGTGGTGGGTTTATTTGAATGTCTTCATGTCCCAGTGAGCTAATCCAGAGGGAGTTTCATTCTCCTAGAAGAGTCACCCAAGCCTGACAGGCTGAAGGAGAGAGACAAGACAAAAAACAGTTTCTCAGTCCTCTAAATTGGCATGAGATTGACAACCTAACCCCATAAAATACTTTTGTTACAGGAAACAGAACAACACATAAGACATAAAATACAGATCTCTGGATCAATGGTTAAGCTTGAAATGGACTCCACAATAGGTATCAGCCAAACATGCCACTAGTAAGATGATATTGTAATGAAAAAGGCACTCTCATTCATTTGTAATGTAGAATTTTTTTGAAAATGTGGATTATTCTACTGATTGGAAAGTTAGTCCAAGTCATCAAAGAAGTGAAAAATTATAATACTGACAACTTTGGTATTACAGGTTGAACCTCTCTAGTCCAGAGCTCTCTAGTCCAGCAACATTTGTGGTCTGGTATGATTTTAGGTAGCCGGATGTCCACTTAACATGGGTGTGGCCAAGTTTCCTGTGCTCCCATAAAGTTTGTTTACAGCCACCAGTCCTGGCTCTCAGTGTTCTGTGCTGTTATTTAGCTCAAATTTACCCCTTAAGTGCTCCCAAAGGGTATGTCTACACTTGCTTCCTCTTTCAAGAGAGGAATGCAAATGTAGACATTTGAAATTGCAAATGAAGCTGGGATTTAAATATCCGCTCTTCATTTGCATATTTGCAGATGGGCGCTATTTCAAAATACCTTATTTCAAAATACAAAATGCTGTTGATTAGACCTGTGTCCAGGGTGAGCAGAATCCACTAAATAAGCCAGTTTACAAAACAAGTTTCTGTCACAGAAGCCAAATGCCAGAACCAGAAGATGAACTAGAGTTGGGAGCCAGAGGACAAACCAGGAACCAGTATCAGAGAATCAGAAGCCAAATACCAAAACGGGAAGATCAGCTAGAGTCATTAGCCAGAGGCAAAGCCAGGGACTGATGCCAAAAGCCCGAAGGGACCAGAGGCTGGAACAGAGAAAGAGCAGAAACTGTAACAAATGCACATTGTAGTGGGGCACTATTTGAAAACCCAGGAGGTGGGCGGGCATCCACTGACCCAGAGGCGGAAGAACCCCTCTGGGAGCCATTTTGGGCCAAACCAAGCCCCTCCCACTCACTTGACCAGAAGCCAAGGGGCAGGGCCAGGACTACAAGAACCCTCTCAGGGAGCTCAGTCTGGGCCCAGCCTCTGAGGGAGACAGAGGCCTGCCCAGAGCTCCCAGCTGATGAGGCCGAGACCTGGCTGGGGCTGCCCATGGCCTCGTACCTAGAGGCCGGCGAAGACCTCCCGGTCTGGGCCGCCGAGGCCTGGCCGGGCCTGCCAGCAGAGCTACCCTCTGACCTAGAGGAACCAGAGGCTCTGCTGGTGCCTGAGGATCCCGAGGGCTTGCCTGAGCGGGAGGTCCTGCTCGAGCCCCAATGCCTGCCCAAACCCTGCAAGCCGGAGGACCCGCCGGAGCCAGAGCCGGAGGACCCGCTCAAACCCCGCTGCCTGCCTGAACCCGGAGACCTTAAGAACCCGCTGGACGCTGCAGAGCTCCAAGCCGCCGAGGCCTGGATTGGGCTGCCCCAACCCCGCTGGGACGAAACCGCACTCGACTCCGCGAGCGACCTGCTGGAGACCCATGTACCCGCTGAGGGGGAGACGGGAAGTGGCCCGGGGGTAGCACGGGCTGAGAGCAGCCCTAGGCCAGCACGTTGCGGGCTGGAGCCCTGGCTGAGCCAGCAGCAGCTGCTCTGCTGCATCCAGGACCCTGGGCCGGGGCACAGTGGAATGGGTGGGCCTGCGCCCCCCCTGCCACCCACCTATTGGGTGGCAGTCTCCCCCTCACCACTACTGCAGGTGACCAGCCTGCCTCCCTCCTGAACAAGGAGCTCCCCAGACCTGTGTGCGTTTGTTGCCACGCCCTGAGCCAGGGCCTGGCCCTCTTACCTTTTAAACTGCTACGGTGGTTGTCGCTACCCAGCCTGAAGCAAGGCCTGGGCTTAGAAACTGTTAAATGGTGTGGGTTTCTTTGTCGCCTCGCCTGACCTAGGCTTGGCTCCTGTGAACTGATAAACTGAGATTGTTTGCGGCCCAGCCTGGGATCAGGCCTAGGCCTCTTAAAGCGGCAGAACTATTACTGCCTCCCAGCCCTGCATTCGGACTAGGGCCCTACTGCTCGGGGACTATTGCCTCTCGCCTCGACCTGAAGCAAGGCTGGATTATAGACTTATTGACTTGGACTGTTTTAAGTAGCAGGTGTGTAGTGGGGCTGAGTGGCCGCCCACTGAGCCGGAAGCGGAGGAACCCCTCTGGAAAGACTAACCGGCCTACAACATACAGCTGAAGGCAGACATCAGCAGCCACTATGTTGCTGCACGTAGTAGGTGTATAAGCAGGACTGCTAAATCAGCAGCCAGTAAGGGGTTGTGACCATTCAATCAGCTTCAAGGCAGTGCTCATTGGTTACCTCTCAGGGTATGTCTACATTGCATTCCTCCTTCGAGAGAAGAATGCAAAGGCAGACAAATGAAATTGCAAATGAAGCGGATTTGCATAATTGCAGCCAGCCGCTTTTTCAAAATACCCTATTTTGAGATAAAAAATGCTGTTTAGATGCAGTTATTTCAAGAAAAAACCCTTCTTTTGAAATAAACCTTAAACCTTTATAAGGAGTAAGGGTTATTTCGAAGGAAGGGTTTCTTTTCAAAATAACCCTGTTTTTTTCTCAAAATACGCTTTTTCAGAAAAGCGGCCAGCTGCCATTATGCAAATGAAGGACGGGAAATTCAAATCCACGCTTCATTTGCAATTTTGTCTGCATTTGCATTCCTCTCTCGAAGGAAGAATGCAATGTAGACATACCCTCAGTGAAGTTAGTCGGGGGCAGGCCAGCGGCTGGCCCCAATGCCATATTTAGCTCTGACTAGGAGAGGGAACAACACATGCATTGGGGAGTGGGAGCTGCAGCTGCACCTTGAACCACAAGCGAGAGGGATGAAAAGTGAATGCAGAGATGGCTGCACAAGAGGAAGGGAAATGAGAAATGCAGGTACTGACTGGTGCCGAACCAGAGAATTTGCTGGACCATGGGAGGTCAATATTGTCTAGCAGCATCACCTGCTCTTCCACTGCTTATTGGGCTGTTAGAGGATCTTTAGGGGTAAATTAGAGCTAAATAACAGCACAGGACACAAAGAGCCAGGAACAGGTTGTAAACAAACTTTATCGGACTGCGGGAAACTTGGCCACACCCATGAAAAGTGGACACCGGCTAACTCATGCCGGCTGATGGATGTTTCTAGACAAGAGAGCTCTGGATTAGAGAGATTCATCCTGTAGATGGGTCAGAGATGTCTTAGATTGTAGGTAATTTTGTGACTTACTGAAAGTATCCTTATGGGTAACAGCTCTTTCTAGCTCTTATGTGTTTAGGGTAGGCAGAAAGTATCACTGAAAGAGACTCAACTCTTAGCCTTACCATGTACCTGCAGGCAGCTCAGCATACCCCTTCCACACATGCTGCCAAGTTCTTTACAGAAAGGACCTCTATCAATACACACCTCAGTCTCTGCAGTTGGCAGTTTTCGTGGCTCAGTCCTGCACACAGGAGCTGCACTCCTTATCTCTCACTTCATTAGAAGTCAGGTCCAGGTCTGTCAGGAAGGGATTAGTGCTGAGAACAGAGGAGAGGTCCTCACAACAAGCAGCTGTGAGTTTGCAAGACCTCAAGCTGCAGGAGGCAGAGGCAAAGATTAGAAAGTGAGCAGTTCTGTCTGTCCAGTCCCTTCCTGCTGCCAGGGGTTGGTAGAAACACCGCTTTATCAAGATAGGAAATCCTGGTGCTGCGAATGTAAACACAGCAGAATCATTCAGCATATTGCTGTTATAAAAACTTCACCCTAAAGACCAGGGGTGGGCAATAACTTTTGATGGGGGGGGGGCACTCTCAAGATTTTGGAAAGTGGTCAAGGGCACTCTTCCATGCTATTAATGGAGGCGTGCGGGATTTGGGATGGAGGTTGGGTGCAGAAGGGAGCTTGGGGGTAAGGAATTGGGGTGCAGGAGGGAGAATGGGTTCTGGGAGGGAGTTTGGGCAAAGGAGGCAGTTGTGACATAGGGCAGGGAACTGGGGTGCAGGGTTTTGGGATGTGACTTAGGGCAGGAGGGGATTGTGATTTCAGGCAGGAGATTGGGGTGCCAGATCTGGGAGAGATATGGGTGCATGTAGAGTGGTGGGACAGAGGGTTGGGGAAGGGAGAGGCTGAGCTGCCAGAGGCAGGTTCTTGCCAGGAGACTTACCAGCCTGCCTGCAGAGCTAAAGGCTTGCAGAGCTTAAAATGTTTCTGCCTGTGCAGCCATGTGCTTGAGTGAGTGAGGAGGAGGGTTGTTCTTTGTGCCTGTCTGTTATTCAAACGGGCAGCTCCCATTGGCCAGTGTCTGTTCAGAAACCAGCCAATGAGATTGCCCTGGGGTGGGAGCAGTGTCTGAATCTCCTTCCCTCCTCCTCCTCTCCAGACTCTAGGCACGTCTAGACTACTTTCACTTTGAAAAGAAGATATGCAAATTTGGCATAAATTTGCATATCTTCTTCCAGTCACTTTTTCGAAAGAGGTTCTTTCGAAAATGAAAGTAGTCTAGATGTGGATCTTTCAAAAAACACTTTTTTTGAAAGAACCACGTAAACCTCATTTTTTGAGGAAGAATGGTTCTTTTGAAAAAGGGGTTATTTTCAAAAGAACCGCGTCTAGACTACAGCCGCTCCCCGAGTTACGAACAAGTTACGGACCAACGCTTGGTCCATAACGCGAAGTGTTCGTAACTTGGATCCCATAGAGTTACATGGCAACCACGCTGTTCGTAAGCGCGGATCGCCGTTCATAACTCGGATCCGCATTTACGACCGCTTTGTCGTAAGTGCGGATGGTTGTAAGTGGAGGTGGTCGTAACTCAGCGAGCGGCTGTACTTTCATTTTCGAAAGAACCTTTTTCAAAAAAGCAATTGGAAGAAGATATGCAAATTTCAGCATGAATTTGCATATCTTCTTTCGAAAGAAGATCATAATCTAGACATAGCCTCACAGAGAAAGCACCTTGAAGCTGCATTTCTGAGCAGCATGAGGGGCAAGCAGAGGAGTTTTTCTGAGGCTCCCAACTGCTTCTGCGGGCCAGATCTGGTAACTTGGCGGGCTGGATTTGGCCCACGGGCCCTATTTTACCCAGGCCTGCTAAAGACTGTGTGTGGTTTGGACCCACCTGCATCTCTCATTTATTCAGTATTGAAAATGCACTGGCTCAGTCACTATCCCCTAAGCACAGCAACAGTTCAATCTCCCCTAAAAAGAATCTTCACCACTTACAAAGCGTAAAAGGAGGTACATGCAGGGGAGGGGGAGAGGGAAGAGGTGGCTACTGGGAAATATGGAAATGGTGCTTCATGGGGGAGGTATATTTTAATCACTTGGACATGGCGGCTTGCTGCATCATGTCTATTTGGGATTCAAAACTGAAATGCAATGTAGTCAGACAGCAAAGAGGAACTGGAAGTAAACAGTGGTATGGGATAAGAGGATAGGAACCAGTAGCAGATGGGGAAGTTGCTATCAGATAAACAGGAGTCCATATTAGCAGCCAAACAGGGATTCCTCTAATTGCTCAGATGACTTCCTGTGTTATTTTCCAGCTTTTATAAAGCTCCTCAGCAAGCTGGAGATGGATGGATGTTTCTCCCAATTGGGAGCTTCAAGAGAAGGGCCTCTGCAAGCTAGCATTTCACTCATTCCCTTTACTAATTACTCAGGTAAGCTAGTGGGTGGCGATTGTGTCCTAAGCATGACCTGTGGGCTGGGTTCAAGGTCTCCAATTCCTCACCAAAAAGAAAGACCCAGGTGTGGAATAGTTCCCATTAAATATCAATTATACAGGGTTATGCTCTGATATTGACACCTCCATTTATTAAAATATCCCAATTCCGTTCTACCCACCCCCTGGGCATCTCATCATCTATAGCACCTTGAAGGTCTATCACAGGTCTATAACAAGTCTGCCGCTTGAAGTCTAAGTGTTGTCTCTGTCAATAGGAGTTTGAGGCAATAGTCTTAGTGTTTTAGTCTTTGGCTGGAAACTCTGACAAATGGGGCACTTGTCTGTTTGATGCCCTTCTCCTAAGCACTTTAAACGGAGTTGTGTAGATAATTTCTGGACATAAGACTTCCCACAGTTTGTGCAGGATTTAAACCCCTGCAGCCATGGCATCCCATCCAGGGAAAGAAATGTGGGGAGAAAGCCTTTAGTCCAAACAGTAATTAAAACTAATTAACTAATAAGTAATAAAGACAGTAACAAGATAATTCATTCTAGATTTTGTGCACTTTCAAAGCAAAAGCAGATCTCTCCAACGACTGTGACTGGGGATAAGAAGGAACTGAGCAGGTGGCTGGTCGGCAGTGGCATGTAGACACGGCCATGCCGGCACCACTCTAGGGGGCTCCGCAGCTGACCAGACAGGTACCAGAAAGGAAAGCTTTCAGATGGTCGTGCACACACCTATTGGAATGGACATGAGCTAAGAATAGGATTTTTAAAAGAACAAAGTAATTTCTTACCATAGTTTCTTTAATTTACAGTTTGGATCCTTCAATGCTTCGCAGAGTAGGTAAACACGAGAATGGTTCTGCTCATCCTGATGTGGTTTCCTAGAAAGAGAGAAGAGGAATGTTCTATCTTCTGTTTTTAATTCAATTTCCTGCATATTAAAATAGCCTTTTTGTGTGGTGTGGTCATACACTGCATATGAGTTATTCTAACATTCCAGTTCATTGTAAATCCCCATCCCCCAATATAGACCTAGTATTTTCAATAAATGCATGGACTGAACTAGAAAAGGTGCCATTCAGAGTAACTAATAGGCTATGTCTAGACTGCAGGCTTCTTTCAGGAAAAAGCTTTTCCGGAAGAGATCTTCCAAAAAAACTTCTTCCGAAAGAGAGAGTCCACACTGCAAAAGCACATAGAAAAAGTGATCTGCTTTTTCGAAAGATAGCGTCCACACTGAATGGACACTCTCTTGCATGTAAGCTGTGATTACTATGGTCAGAGTGGCCACCAGGGCACCTGTGCTTTTTCCTATTTCCTCTTCTGTCCAAAGAACTCCCTCTTCCCTGTCCACACACCTTTTTCCGAAAGAGCTCTTTGGAAAAAGGCTTCTTCCTTGTAGAAAGAGGATTACCAATGTCGGAAAAACCCTTCTGTTCTTTCGACTTACTTTCAGAAGAACACGATTGCAGTGTGGACGTAATTGAAGTTTTTTTGGGAAAACTGCCATTTTTCTGAAACAACTCTGTAGTGCAGACATACCCTAATTCAGTTTTTGAAGTTGTACTCTGATCCCTGGTAAGTGCTTCAAGCACTCACACAAATGGGACTATCATCAGTGATAGTGTGACTATCTATAATTATTTCATCATTTCTGAGATTCAATAGAAGATAAGTTTTGTTTTTTTTTTAAATCATAAATTGTTCAGGTACTTCATGGATAATAAGGCAACATTCATTCATTGAATTATTAATTGTAGGCACAGCTGTAATAAGCAGGAATTTCCGAATGATATTACAGATTGACATTTTAGCTGGCATGAAAATTTGGCCCATTGTGTGCCTCTAACCCCTCCATATATTCCAGTAACACAATCCCATCCGGTGTCATAACCTGCCATCTCTCCAATCTCCCTCCTTCCCTCACCACTTTCCTCAGAGTCTCCCGCTCCTCTGGTCTTTTCCCCTTTGTACTTTACTGTCCCCTTAAAAAAAAAAAAAAGGACCCTACTTGCCTCTCCAGCTATTGCTTACCCTCCCTTCCATGGGCATCCAATGGCTTAGGCAGGGGAAGGCTCTGCCTTCCCAAACCACCAGCCTGGCCTCACCAACACTCCTCCCCGCCCCAGAGAGCCTGCGGTAGACGTACTGGAGGGTGGAGCATTGCTACCCTAGAGCACCTGCCCTCCCAGTGATCCAGGGCAGCTCCGGCACACACCTTCCTTTCTCTCTGGTGCTCTGGGGCTGGGAGGTTGGAGCCACATGGCCTCCTCCTGCTGCTCCCAAGGGCTGGGGAGGCTTGGACTGGCTCAGGCCGTGGCCACCTCCTCCCCACTGCTCCTGGGGAGGGAGACTCACGCTGCATGGTCTCTTCCTCCCGGATGCTCTGGGGATGCTGGGGCACGTGCTCATCCCTTCCCATGGGGAGATGGTGTTTCAGCAGAAGGGGGGGTATTTGAGGCTGAGGGCCTGCCTCCCAGGCTCAGCTGCACCAAGTGCCCATGCTCCTTCATCACCCAGCTCATCAAACCTGCTACTTACAACTAATGTTTGGATTTCTTGCTTTCAATTCCATCTCTAATCTGGCATCCTCTCCACCGACATTTCTTTTACCAACAACACTTCTAATAACTTCTGTCTAGTCAGATCTCAGGGCTTGTATTCAGTCCTTCCCCTTTACAACAGTATGACAATGCTGGCCATTCTCTTCTTGAAATCTTTTATTCCCTCAGCTTTCATGGCTCTGTCCCTTCCTGCTTTTCTCTTCATCAGTGTTTCATTTGATGGATTTTCCTCATTCCTCTTCAACATTCTTTGGGGTTCCACAGGGTTCCATGCTTGCCCCCTCCTTATCTTCACTTACACTCTACCACTGTGCAATTTCATTCAAAATCATGGCTTTTTTATGCTGATAGCTCACAGATCTAGATCCCTCCCTTCATCCATCCAGGCGAAAATCTTGGCCTGTTTTTGGGACATCTCATCTAGGTCCAGCCATCATCTTAAGCTCAACATGACCAAAACTAAACTCTTGATCTTCCCTTCTAACACAATCTCTCCCTTTTCGCAGTCATTGTGGAATGCACCACCATCCTTCCAGTGTCACATGTTTCTAATGTGGGTATCATTTTTGACTTAGTCCTCTCTCTTCTTTCTGAACAACATCCTAAAATCTGAGGGGAAGGGGGTTTCCTTTCAGGTCACTTTGCTACAGCTTTAATACAGTCTCTCATCTTCTTACATCTTGGCCTCTAAACTCTCCTCTTCTTTGGCTTTGACAGATTAAGTTTATCTTCTCAAGCCCATGCAAAATGTTGTGGCTAAGAGTCTCAGAGCAGTAGCCGTGTTAGTCTGTAACTTTAAAAAACAAGTAATCTTGTGGCACCTTAGAAAGTAACAAATTTATTCTATATAATATATAGTATCACAAGCTTACATGGGGCAAAGCTCACTTCCTCAAATGAGTCTCTCATCTGAGGAAGTGGATTTTATGAAAGCTCATGATACCGTAATATATAATTTGTTGCTGCTAGGATAACCTTCTTGCCTTGCTCTTACTATGTTGGTCGCCTCTTTGCATTCCTCCACTATTTAGTTATGTTACTGTCACTGCTGTGATATCTGAGGCCACAGCTACACTAAGTGCTTTACCGGAAGAGGCAATACAAATGAAGCGTGGATTAGCATTTTCTCACACTTCATTTACATAATCTCTTCCGGTCTGTTTTTGCGCAAGAGGTTTTTGTGCAAAAACAAACCCCGGGGAGGCCTAAGGATCTTGCACAAAAAGGGATTTTTGCACAAAAAGGAAATGTTCACACTGCTTGTTTTTGCGCAAAAGCCTCTTGTGCAAAAATGGACTAGAAGAGATTTGCTAATCTGAGAAAATGCTAATCCATGCTCCATTTGCATTACCTCTTCCAGCAAAGCATGTAGTGTAGCCCAAGTGTCTTCCACGAGTCTCTTTCAAACAAATCCTGAAATGTGCCCCATTCTTCAAGAGACCCTGTTCTTTAAAGGATAGCTTCAATCAATACAAACAATTAAAATACAGCTATAAGAATAAGCTATAAACATATAGAAACATAACATAACGCCTTGCAATCTAAAACCTTTTAAAACAAATGTATGCACTTGGACAGAGATTGAATTGGACATAGGAAAAGACTTGTTGAGAGTCTCTGGGTAAGGATAAAATAGATAATAAACTAAGGGTGATGTCATGGTAGGGGTCTATTATAGACCACCTAACCAGAAAGCAGAGGTGGTTGAGGCTTTTTTTAAACTACTAACAAAATCATCCAAAGCACAGGACTTGGTGGTGATGGGAGACTTCAACTATGCAGACATCTGTTGGGAGAAGTAACACAACAGGTCATAAATTATCCAAAAAGTTCTTGGAATGTATTGGAGACAATTTTTTATTTCAAAAGGTGTAGAAAGCTACTAGGGCAGAGGATTTTCTAAATCTGATTTTAACAAATAGGAAGGAACTGGTTGAGAATTTGAAAGTGGAAGTCAGCTTGGGTGAAAGTGATCATAAAATGATAGAGATCATAATTCTAAGCTGGAATGGTAGGAGGGAAAACAGAAAAAAAGACAATGGATTTCAAGAAGTGAGACTTTAGCAAACTCAGGGAGTTGGTAAGTAAGGGTATGTCTAGATAGTGACGCTATTTTGGGATACTTCCGGTATCTTGAAATAGCATTTCTGTGTCTTAACAACAAGCCCGTTATTTCAAAATGCAATTGAAATAACGGGCTCACTATTCCGACGTCCTGGTAAGCCTTGTTCCACAAGAATTAAGAGACTTGTTGGAATAGTGGTCTATCTCAAAATTTTGCACTGTGTAGACAGTGCTGAATTTTGAAATAGACTAGCTCAAAAATAAGCTCGAAATATGCCATGCAATTTTCATAGCTCAAATCACGTAACTAATTTTGAGTTAGCTCTGCTGTGTAGACATACCCTTAGGTCCCATGGAAAATGAGTCTAAGAGGAAAAATAATTGAATACAGTTGGCAGTTTTTTAAACAGACATTAATAAGAACAAACTATTCCACTACATAGGAAAGTAGGAAGTATGGCAAGAGATCACCCTGGCTTAACCATGAATTGTTGAATGATCGAAAAAAATCAAAGGAGTCCCACAAAAAATGGAAAATATGTCAGATTACAATGGATGACTATAAACAACACAAGTATGTAGGGACAAAAGGGACAATACAACTCAATCTAGCTAGAGATGTAAAGGATAACAAGAAAAATTTTCTACAAATATATTTGAAGCAAGAGAAAGACCAAGGACAGAGTAGAGAAAAACGATAACAGAGAATGTGGAAATGGCAGAGAAGCTTAATGACTTCTTTGTTTTTGTTTTCACCAAGGAAGTTGGTTGTGATTGACTATCCAGCATACTGAATTCTGGAGAAAATGAAGTAGAATCCGATGTTAAAATAGGAAAAGAATAAATTAAAAATTATTTAGAAAAGTTAGATGTCTTCAAGTGACCAGGGCTTGATGAAATGCATCCTAGAATACTCAAGGAGCTGATTGAGGAGATAGCTAATGATTTGTATCAGCTTTGAAAAGTCATGAACGATGGGAGAAATTCCAGAATACTGGAAAAGGGCAAATATAGTGCCCATCTATAAAAAGGGAAATAAGAACAACCCAGAAAACTATAGACCTATCAGCTTAAATTATGTGCTAGGAAAGATGATAAAGCAAATAATTAAGGAATCCACCTGCAAACTTCTGGAAAATAATAAAGTGATAAGTAACTGTCAGCGTGGATTTGTAAAGAACAAATCATGTCAAAGCAACTTGATAGCTTTCTTCGATAGGATAACAAGCATTGTGGATAAGGAGGGAGTGGTAGATGTGGTATACCCATTTGGTATGGTCTTATGACCCTCACAC
>JAFJHL010000623.1:0-45072 GCA_019425775.1 Rafetus swinhoei | reverse complement strand
GCTCAGCTCTCCCGGCGGAAGGCGCAGGAAGACCAGAGGCTGCCGCACGGCTTCTCGGCCTTGCCTCCATGTTACTGCCTACCTTTTAGGCACCCGCGGGCAGAGCCCTGACAGAGACCGCAGGCGAGCCGCCCTCAGCTGCCGCTACTCACAGGCGCTCCCGCCTCCTCCAGCCCATGGCCGTCGTCCCCTTCCCAAAAGCAAGGCTGGGAGCTCCTTTGCCGTGCCACGCTCGGCTCCTCGGTGGCGGTCGAACCGAGCTGGGGCAGGCGCTCCTGGCTGCTACCCGGGAGAGCGGGCCAAAGGCGATTTGGATGGCACGCTGTCTGCGCTTCCGGCCCGTGTCGCCTCTGGAGAAATGCCCCTATTCCCTTGACCGCTTAGGTTGAAAGCGGAAAAAGCCACCAAGACACAGCGCCAAGTCAAGTCGGCGCCAAAGTGACTAGCGGCCGTGGAGTGCGAAGGGCGGTTAGCGTGGGTCAGCTCCCAAGCGGCAAAAGCGCCCGTCGAACAAAGCTGTCGCAGCCGACTCGCGTCCTCGGCGAGTCAAAGGAAGCGTCCGTGGGGCGGAGGAGCGCCCTTCTGGCTCCCACAAGAGGAAGCCAGAGGCGGCCGCCCATTGGTCCCGAGGCTCGGAGCCAGAAGTGCCCTTTGGGCCTCCTCTGCTCTGTCTGCCCCCGGCATCGGCTCAATGGGCCGTGCCGTGCGGCCACGCCACGGGGCCCTGGTGGAGCCGAGGCCTTTGTTCCTGCAGAAGGAGGCCGGCGGGCATGTCGGAAGTTGCCCGTTGAGCGGCAGGCAGGAAATGGCCCTGGGAGGAAAGGCCAGGTACTGAAGAGGAAAGGAAGACTCCCTGGAGGAAGAGAGACACGCATGCGGAAGAGCCCCAGGGGCGCAGGGCCCTTCTCGCCTGACCAGGGACTTGAACCCTGGGCCCTCAGATTAAAAGTCTGATGCTCTACCGACTGAGCTAGCCAGGCTCACGCAGCAGGGGCCCCGTCAGAGTCTCCAGAGACCCTGGGCAGGAAAAGGCGACCGGCAGGCAGGACTCCAAAGCCCTGCGGCTCCCAGAAGCTGGCGGGCTCCAGGCCAGGCCAGGCCACTGCAGCTGGGCCCCTGCGAGTGGCCCTGCCGCCTTCCCGAGAAACCCACCGTCCCTTGTCATGCCACGCTGAGGCTTTGGCAGCCCGGCTCAGCTCTCCCGGCGGAAGAGGCGCAGGAAGACCGAGAGGCTGCCGCACCTTCTCGGCCTTGCCTCCATGTTACTGCCTACCTTTTAGGCACCCGCCGGGCAGGCCCTGACAGAGACCGCCAGGCGAGCCGCCCTCAGCTGCCGCTACTCACAGGCGCTCCCGCCTCCTCCAGCCCATGGCCGTCGTCCGCTTCCCAAAAGCAAGGCTGGGAGCTCCTTTGCCCGATGCCACGCTCGGCTCCTCGGTGGCGGTCGGGCGAGCTGGGGCAGGCGCTCCTGGCTGCTACCCGGGAGCGGGCCAAAGGCGATTTGGATGTACGCTGTCTGCGCTTCCGGCCCGTGTCGCCTCTGGAGAAATGCCCCCTATTCCCTTGACCGCTTAGGTTGAAAGCGGAAAAAGCCACCAAGACACAGCGCCAAGTCAAGTCGGCGCCAAAGTGACTAAGCGGCCGTGGAGTGCGAAGGGGCGGTTAGCGTGGGTCAGCTCCCAGCGGCAAAGCGCCCGTCGCGAACAAAGCTGTCGCGGCCGACTCGCGTCCTCGGCGAGTCAAGGAGGCGTCCGTGGGGCGGAGGAGCGCCCTTCTGGCTCCCACAAGAGGAAGCCAAAGGCGGCCGCCCGGTGGTCCCGAGGCTCGGAGCCAGAAGTGCCCTTTGGGCCTCCCTCTGCTCTGTCTGCCCCGGCATCGGCTCAATGAGACCGTGCCGTGCGGCCACGCCACGGGGCCTGGTGGAGGCCGGAGGCCTTTGTTCCTGCAGAAGGAGGCCGGCGGGCATGTCGGAGTTGCCGTTGAGCGGCAGGCAGGAAATGGCCCTGGGGAGGAAGGCCAGGTACTGAAGAGGGAAAGGAAGACTCCTGGAGGAAGAGAGACACGCATGCGGAGAGCCCCAGGGAGGCGCAGGGCCCCTTCTCGCCTGACCAGGGACTTGAACCTGGGCCCTCAGATTAAAAGTCTGATGCTCTACCGGCTGAGCTAGCCAGGCTCACGCAGCAGGGGCCCCGTCGGGGTCTCCAGAGACCCTGGGCAGGAAAGGCGACCGGCAGGCAGGACTCCAAAGCCCTGCGGCTCCCAGAAGCTGGCGGGCTCAGGCCAGGCCAGGCCACTGCAGCTGGGCCCCTGCGATCTGGCCCTGCCGCCTTCCCGAGAAACCCACCGTCCCCTTGTCATGCCACGCTGAGAGCTTTGGCAGCCCGGCTCAGCTCTCCCGGCGGAAGGCGCAGGAAGACCCAGAGGCTGCCGCACCTCGGCCTTGCCTCCATGTTACTGCCTACCTTTTTAGGCACCCGCCGGCGAGCCCTGACAGAGACCGCCAGAGCGAGCCGCCCTCAGCTGCCGCTACTCACAGGCGCTCCCCGCCTCCTCCAGCCCATGGCCGTCGTCCCGCTTCCCAAAAGCAAGGCTGGGGAGCTCCTTTGCCCGATGCCACGCTCGGCTCCTCGGTGGCGGTCGGGCCCGAGCTGGGGCCGGGCGCTCCTTTGGCTGCTACCCGGGAGAAGCGGGCCAAAGGCGATTTGGATGTACGCTGTCTGCGCTTCCGGCCGTGTCGCCTCTGGAGAAATGCCCCCTATTCCCTTGACCGCTTAGGTTGAAAAGCGGAAAAAAAGCCACCAAGACACAGCGCCAAGTCAAGTCGGCGCCAAAGTGACTCGCGGCCGTGGAGTGCGAAGGGGCCAGTTAGCGTGGGTCAGCTCCCAAGCGGCAAAGCGCCCGTGCGAACAAAGCTGTCGCAGCCGACTCGCGTCCTCGGCGAGTCAAGGAGGCGATCCGTGGGACGGAGGAGCGCCCTTCTGGCTCCCACAAGAGGAAGCCAAGGCGGCCGCCCATTGGTCCCGAGGCTCGGGCCAGAAGTGCCCTTTGGGCCTCCTCTGCTCTGTCTGCCCCGGCATCGGCTCAATGAGCCGTGCCGTGCGGCCACGCCACGGGGCCCTGGTGGAGGCCGGAGGCCTTTGTTCCTGCAGAAGGGAGGCCGGCGGGCATGTCGGAAGTTGCCCGTTGAGCGGCAGGCAGGAAATGGCCCTGGGGAGGAAAGGCCAGGTACTGAAGAGGAAAGGAAGACTCCTGGAGGAAGAGAGACACGCATGCGGAAGAGCCCCAGGGGCGCAGGGCCCTTCTCGCCTGACCAGGGACTTGAACCCTGGGCCCTCAGATTAAAGTCTGATGCTCTACCGACTGAGCTAGCCAGGCTCACGCAGCAGGGGCCCCGTCGAGTCTCCAGAGACCCTGGGCAGGAAAAGGCGACCGGCAGGCAGGACTCCAAAGCCCTGCGGCTCCCAGAAGCTGGCGGGCTCAGGCCAGGCCAGGCCACTGCAGCTGGGCCCCTGCGAATGGCCCCTGCCGCCTTCCCGAAACCCACCGTCCCCTTGTCATGCCACGCTGAGGCTTTGGCAGCCCGGCTCAGCTCTCCCGGCGGAAGAGGCGCAGGAAGACCGAGAGGCTGCCGCCTGGCATTCTCGGCCTTGCCTCCATGTTACTGCCTACCTTTTAGGCACCCGCCGGGTCGAGGCCCTGACAGAGACCGCCAGAGCGAGCCGCCCTCAGCTGCCGCTACTCACAGGCGCTCCCGCCTCCTCAGCCCATGGCCGTCGTCCCTTCCCAAAAGCAAGGCTGGGAGCTCCTTTGCCGATGCCACGCTCGGCTCCTCGGTGGCGGTCGGGCGAGCTGGGGCCAGGCGCTCCCTGGCTGCTACCCGGGAGGCGGGCCAAAGGCGATTTGGATGTACGCTGTCTGCGCTTCCGGCCGTGTCGCCTCTGGAGAAATGCCCCCTATTCCCTTGACCGCTTAGGTTGAAAGCGGAAGAAAGCCACCAAGACACAGCGCCAAGTCAAGTCGGCGCCAAAGTGACTAAAGCGGCCGTGGAGTGCGAAGGGCGGTTAGCGTGGGTCAGCTCCCAAGCGGCAAAGCGCCCGTCTGCGAACAAAGCTGTCGCAGCCGACTCGCGTCCTCGGCGAGTCAAGGAAGCGTCCGTGGGGCGGAGGGCGCCCTTCTGGCTCCCACAAGAGGAAGCCAAGGGCGGCCGCCCATTGGTCCCGAGGCTCGGCCAGAAGTGCCGCTGGGCCTCCCTCTGCTCTGTCTGCCCCGGCATCGGCTCAATGAGACCGTGCCGTGCGGCCACGCCACGGGGCCCTGGTGGAGGCCGGAGGCCTTTGTTCCTGCAGAAGGAGGCCGGCGGGCATGTCGGGAAGTTGCCGTTGAGCGGCAGGCAGGAAATGGCCCTGGGGAGGAAAGGCCAGGTACTGAAGAGGAAAGGAAGACTCCTGGAGGAAGAGAGACACGCATGCGGAAGAGCCCCAGGGGCGCAGGGCCCCTTCTCGCCTGACCAGGGACTTGAACCCTGGGCCCTCAGATTAAAAGTCTGATGCTCTACCGACTGAGCTAGCCAGGCTCACGCAGCAGGGCCCCGTCAGTCTCCAGAGACCCTGGGCAGGAAAAGGCGACCGGCAGGCAGGACTCCAAAGCCCTGCGGCTCCCAGAAGCTGGCGGGCTCAGGCCAGGCCAGGCCACTGCAGCTGGGCCCCTGCGATCTGGCCCTGCCGCCTTCCCGAGAAACCCACCGTCCTTGTCATGCCACGCTGGGAGCTTTGGCAGCCCGGCTCAGCTCTCCCGGCGGAAGGCGCAGGAAGACCAGAGGCTGCCGCACCTTCTCGGCCTTGCCTCCATGTTACTGCCTACCTTTTAGGCACCCGCCGGGCCGAGCCCTGACAGAGACCGCAGGCGAGCCGCCCTCAGCTGCCGCTTCTCACAGGCGCTCCCGCCTCCTCCAGCCCATGGCCGTCGTCCGCTTCCCAAAAGCAAGGCTGGGAGCTCCTTTGCCCGTGCCACGCTCGGCTCCTCGGTGGCGGTCGGGCGAGCTGGGGCAGGCGCTCGCTGGCTGCTACCCGGGAGAAGCGGGCCAAAGGCGATTTGGATGGCACGCTGTCTGCGCTTCGGCCGTGTCGCCTCTGGAGAAATGCCCCCTATTCCCTTGACCCGCTTAGGTTGAAAGCGGAAAAAGCCACCAAGACACAGCGCCAAGTCCAAGTCGGCGCCAAAGTGACTGCGGCCGTGGAGTGCGAAGGGGCGGTTAGCGTGGGTCAGCTCCCAAGCGGCAAAGCGCCCGTGCGAACAAAGCTGTCGCAGCCGACTCGCGTCCTCGGCGAGTCAAGGAAGCGTCCGTGGGCGGAGGGCGCCCTTCTGGCTCCCACAAGAGGAAGCCAAAGGCGGCCGCCCATTGGTCCCGAGGCTCGGAGCCAGAAGTGCCCTTTGGGCCTCCTCTGCTCTGTCTGCCCCCGGCATCGGCTCAATGGGAACCGTGCCGTGCGTACCTCCACGGGGCCCTGGTGGAGGCCGGAGGCCTTTGTTCCTGCAGAAGGAGGCCGGCGGGCATGTCGGGAAGTTGCCCGTTGAGCGGCAGGCAGGAAATGGCCCTGGGGAGGAAAGGCCAGGTACTGAAGAGGAAAGGAAGACTCCTGGAGGAAGAGAGACACGCATGCGGAAGAGCCCCAGGGGGCAGGGCCCCTTCTCGCCTGACCAGGGACTTGAACCCTGGGCCCTCAGATTAAAGTCTGATGCTCTACCGACTGAGCTAGCCAGGCTCACGCGGCAGGGGCCCCGTCGGGGTCTCCAGAGACCCTGGGCAGGAAAAGGCGACCGGCAGGCAGGACTCCCAAAGCCCTGCGGCTCCCAGAAGCTGGCGGGCTCAGGCCAGGCCAGGCCACTGCAGCTGGGCCCCTGCGGATCAGCCCTGCCGCCTTCCCGAGAAACCCACCGTCCCCTTGTCATGCCACGCTGGGCTTTGGCAGCCCGGCTCAGCTCTCCCGGCGGAAGGCGCAGGAAGACCGAGAGGCTGCACGCTGCTCGGCCTTGCCTCCATGTTACTGCCTACCTTTTAGGCACCCGCCGGGCCGAGCCCTGACAGAGACCGCAGGCGAGCCGCCCTCAGCTGCCGCTACTCACAGCGCTCCCGCCTCCTCCAGCCCATGGCGTCGTCCCGCTTCCCAAAAGCAAGGCTGGGGAGCTCCTTTGCCCGTGCCACGCTCCGGCTCCTCCGGTGGCGGTCGGAGCCGAGCTGGGGCGGCGCTCCCCTGGCTGCTACCCGGGAGAAGCGGGCCAAAGGCGTTTGGATGTACGCTGTCTGCGCTTCCGGCCCGTGTCGCCTCTGGAGAAATGCCCCCTATTCCCGGCCGCTTAGGTTGAAAGCGGAAAAAGCCACCAAGACACAGCGCCAAGTCCGTCGGCGCCAAAGTGACTAAAGCGGCCGTGGAGTGCGAAGGGGCCAGTTAGCGTGGGTCAGCTCCCAAGCGGCAAAGCGCCCGTGCGAACAAAGCTGTCGCAGCCGGACTCGCGTCCTCGGCGGAGTCAAGGGCGATCCGTGGGGCGGAGGAGGCGCCCTTCTGGCTCCACAAGAGGAAGCCAAGGCGGCCGCCCGGTGGTCCCGAGGGCTCGGGCCAGAAGTGCCCTTTGGGCCTCCTCTGCTCTGTCTGCCCCGGCATCGGCTCAATGGGCCGTGCCGTGCGGCGCCACGGGGCCCTGGTGGAGAGCCAGGCCTTTGTTCCTGCAGAAGGGAGGCCGGCGGGCATGTCGGGAAGTTGCCCGTTGAGCGGCAGGCAGGGAAATGGCCCTGGGAGGAAAGGCCAGGTACTGAAGAGGGAAAAGGAAGACTCCTGGAGGAAGAGAGACACGCATGCGGAAGAGCCCCAGGGGCGCAGGGCCCCTTCTCGCCTGACCAGGGACTTGAACCCTGGGCCCTCAGATTAAAAGTCTGATGCTCTACCGACTGAGCTAGCCAGGCTCACGCAGCAGGGGCCCCGTCGGGTCTCCAGAGACCCTGGGCAGGAAAAGGCGACCGGCAGGCAGGACTCCAAAGCCCTGCGGCTCCCAGAAGCTGGCGGGCTCAGGCCAGGCCAGGCCACTGCAGCTGGGCCCCTGCAGATCTGGCCCTGCCGCCTTCCCGAAACCCACCGTCCCCTTGTCATGCCACGCTGAGAGCTTTGGCAGCCCGGCTCAGCTCTCCCGGCGGAAGAGCGCAGGAAGACCCAGAGGCTGCCGCACCTTCTCGGCCTTGCCTCCATGTTACTGCCTACCTTTTAGGCACCACGCCGGGCCGAGCCCTGACAGAGACCGCAGAAGCGAGCCGCCCTCAGCTGCCGCTACTCACAGGCGCTCCCGCCTCCTCCAGCCCATGGCCGTCGTCCCTTCCCAAAAGCAAGGCTGGGGAGCTCCTTTGCCGTGCCACGCTCGGCTCCTCGGTGGCGGTCGGAGCCGAGCTGGGGCGAGCGCTCCTGGCTGCTACCCGGAGAAGCGGGCCAAAGGCGATTTGGATGTACGCTGTCTGCGCTTCCGGCCCGTGTCGCCTCTGGAGAAATGCCCCCTATTCCCTTGACCGCTTAGGTTGAAAGCGGAAAAAGCCACCAAGACACAGCGCCAAGTCAAGTCGGCGCCAAAGTGACTAAGCGGCCGTGGAGTGCGAAGGGCGGTTAGCGTGGGTCAGCTCCCAGCGGCAAAGCGCCCGTGCGAACAAAGCTGTCGCAGCCGACTCGCGTCCTCGGCGGAGTCAAAGGGCGATCCGTGGGACGGAGGAGCGCCCTTCTGGCTCCCACAAAGAGGAAGCCAAGGGGCGGCCGCCCATTGGTCCCGAGGCTCGGGCCAAGTGCCGCTGGGCCTCCTCTGCTCTGTCTGCCCCCGGCATCGGCTCAATGAACCGTGCCGTGCGGCCACGCCACGGGGCCCTGGTGGAGGCCGGAGGCCTTTGTTCCTGCAGAAGGAGGCCGGCGGGCATGTCGGGAAGTTGCCCGTTGAGCGGCAGGCAGGAAATGGCCCTGGGGAGGAAAGGCCAGGTACTGAAGAGGAAAGGAAGACTCCTGGAGGAAGAGAGGCATGCGGAAGGCCCCAGGGGCGCAGGGCCCCTTCTCGCCTGACCAGGGACTTGAACCCTGGGCCCTCAGATTAAAGTCTGATGCTCTACCCGGCTGAGCTAGCCAGGCTCACGCAGCAGGGGCCCCGTCGGGGTCTCCAGAGACCCTGGGCAGGAAAAGGCGACCGGCAGGCAGGACTCCAAAGCCCTGCGGCTCCCAGAAGCTGGCGGGCTCAGGCCAGGCCAGGCCACTGCAGCTGGGCCCCTGCCCAGTCAGCCTGCCTTCCCGAAACCCACCGTCCCTTGTCATGCCACGCTGGGGAGCTTTGGCAGCCAGCTCAGCTCTCCCGGCGGAAGGCGCAGGAAGACCAGAGGCTGCCGCACCTTCTCGGCCTTGCCTCCATGTTACTGCCTACCTTTTAGGCACCCGCGCCGAGCCCTGACAGAGACCGCAGGCGAGCCGCCCTCAGCTGCCGCTACTCACAGGCGCTCCCGCCTCCTCCAGCCCATGGCGTCGTCCCCTTCCCAAAAGCAAGGCTGGGGAGCTCCTTTGCCCGTGCCACGCTCGGCTCCTCGGTGGCGGTCGGAGCGAGCTGGGGCAGGCGCTCGCTGGCTGCTACCCGGGAGAAGCGGGCCAAAGGCGATTGGATGTACGCTGTCTGCGCTTCCGGCCGATGTCGCCTCTGGAGAAATGCCCCTATTCCCTTGACCGCTTAGGTTGAAAGCGGAAAAAGCCACCAAGACACAGCGCCAAGTCCAAGTCGGCGCCAAAGTGACTAAGCGGCCGTGGAGTGCGAAGGGGCGGTTAGCGTGGGTCAGCTCCCAAGCGGCAAAGCGCCGTGCGAACAAAGCTGTCGCGGCCGACTCGCGTCCTCGGCGGAGTCAAAGAAGCGTCCGTGGGCGGAGGGCGCCCTTCTGGCTCCACAAGAGGAAGCCAAGGCGGCCGCCCATTGGTCCCGAGGGCTCGGGCCAAGTGCCCTTTGGGCCTCCCTCTGCTCTGTCTGCCCCGGCATCGGCTCAATGGGCCGTGCCGTGCGGCCACGCCACGGGGCCCTGGTGGAGGCCGGAGGCCTTTGTTCCTGCAGAAGGAGGCCGGCGGGCATGTCGGAAGTTGCCCGTTGAGCGGCAGGCAGGAAATGGCCCTGGGAGGAAAGGCCAGGTACTGAAGAGGAAAAGACTCCTGGAGGAAGAGAGACACGCATGCGGAAGAGCCCCAGGGGCGCAGGGCCCCTTCTCGCCTGACCAGGGACTTGAACCCTGGGCCCTCAGATTAAAAGTCTGATGCTCTACCGACTGAGCTAGCCAGGCTCACGCAGCAGGGGTCAGTCTCCAGAGACCCTGGGCAGGAAAAGGCGACCGGCAGGCAGGACTCCCAAAGCCCTGCGGCTCCCAGAAGCTGGCGGGCTCAGGCCAGGCCAGGCCACTGCAGCTGGGCCCCTGCGGATCAGCCCTGCCGCCTTCCCGAAAACCCACCGTCCCTTGTCATGCCACGCTGAGAGCTTTGGCAGCCAGCTCAGCTCTCGGCGGAAGAGGCGCAGGAAGACCGAGAGGCTGCCGCGCAGTATCTGGCCTTGCCTCCATGTTACTGCCTACCTTTTAGGCACCCGCGGCGAGCCTGACAGAGACCGCCAGGCGAGCCGCCCTCAGCTGCCGCTACTCACAGGCGCTCCCGCCTCCTCAGCCCATGGCCGTCGTCCCCTTCCCAAAAGCAAGGCTGGGAGCTCCTTTGCCGTGCCCTCGGCTCCTCGGTGGCGGTCGGGCGAGCTGGGGCAGGCGCTCATCGCTGGCTGCTACCCGGGGAAGCGGGCCAAAGGCGATTTGGATGTACGCTGTCTGCGCTTCCGGCCGTGTCGCCTCTGGAGAAATGCCCCTATTCCCTTGACCGCTTAGGTTGAAAGCGGAAAAAGCCACCAAGACACAGCGCCAAGTCCAAGTCGGCGCCAAAGTGACTAAAGCGGCCGTGGAGTGCGAAGGGGCGGCGTGGGTCAGCTCCCAAGCGGCAAAGCGCCCGTGCGAACAAAGCTGTCGCCAGCCGACTCGCGTCCTCGGCGGAGTCAAAGGAGGCGATCCGTGGGGACGGAGGAGCGCCCTTCTGGCTCCCACAAGAGGAAGCCAAGGGCGGCCGCCCATTGGTCGAGGCTCGGGCCAGAAGTGCCCTTTGGGCCTCCTCTGCTCTGTCTGCCCCGGCATCGGCTCAATGGGCCGTGCCGTGCGGCCACGCCACGGGGCCCTGGTGGAGCCGGAGGCCTTTGTTCCTGCAGAAGGGAGGCGGCGGGCATGTCGGGAAGTTGCCCGTTGGCGGCAGGCAGGAAATGGCCCTGGGGAGGAAAGGCCAGGTACTGAAGAGGAAAGGAAGACTCCTGGAGGAAGAGAGACACATGCGGAAGAGCCCCAGGGAGCGCAGGGCCCCTTCTCGCCTGACCAGGGACTTGAACCCTGGGCCCTCAGATTAAAGTCTGATGCTCTACCGACTGAGCTAGCCAGGCTCACGCAGCAGGGCCCCGTCGAGTCTCCAGAGACCCTGGGCAGGAAAAGCGACCGGCAGGCAGGACTCCAAAGCCCTGCGGCTCCCAGAAGCTGGCGGGCTCAGGCCAGGCCAGGCCACTGCAGCTGGGCCCCTGCCCAGTCTGGCCCTGCCGCCTTCCCGAGAAACCCACCGTCCCCTTGTCATGCCACGCTGAGGCTTTGGCAGCCCAGCTCAGCTCTCCCGGCGGAAAGGCGCAGGAAGACCAGAGGCTGCCGCATTCTCGGCCTTGCCTCCATGTTACTGCCTACCTTTTAGGCACCCGCCCCGGTCAGCCCTGACAGAACCGCAGGCGAGCCGCCCTCAGCTGCCGCTACTCACAGGCGCTCCCCGCCTCCTCCAGCCCATGGCCGTCGTCCCCTTCCCAAAAGCAAGGCTGGGGAGCTCCTTTGCCGATGCCACGCTCGGCTCCTCGGTGGCGGTCGAACCGAGCTGGGGCCAGGCGCTCCTGGCTGCTACCCGGGAGAAGCGGGCCAAAGGCGTTGGATGTACGCTGTCTGCGCTTCCGGCCCGTGTCGCCTCTGGAGAAATGCCCCTATTCCCTTGACCGCTTAGGTTGAAAGCGGAAAAAGCCACCAAGACACAGCGCCAAGTCAAGTCGGCGCCAAAGTGACTCGCGGCCGTGGAGTGCGAAGGGCGGTTAGCGTGGGTCAGCTCCCAAGCGGCAAAAAGCGCCGTCTGCGAACAAAGCTGTCGCAGCCGACTCGCGTCCTCGGCGAGTCAGGCGATCCGTGGGACGGAGGAGCGCCCTTCTGGCTCCCACAAGAGGAAGCCAAGGGGCGGCCGCCCATTGGTCCCGAGGGCTCGGGCCAGAAGTGCCGCTGGGCCTCCTCTGCTCTGTCTGCCCCCGGCATCGGCTCAATGGGCCGTGCCGTGCGGCCACGCCACGGGGCCCTGGTGGAGCCAGGCCTTTGTTCCTGCAGAAGGAGGCGGCGGGCATGTCGGGAAGTTGCCCGTTGAGCGGCAGGCAGGAAATGGCCCTGGGGAGGAAGGCCAGGTACTGAAGAGGAAAGGAAGACTCCCTGGAGGAAGAGAGACACGCATGCGGAAGAGCCCCAGGGGGCGCAGGGCCCCTTCTCGCCTGACCAGGGACTTGAACCCTGGGCCCTCAGATTAAAGTCTGATGCTCTACCACTGAGCTAGCCAGGCTCACGCAGCAGGGCCCCGTCGGTCTCCAGAGACCCTGGGCAGGAAAAGGCGACCGGCAGGCAGGACTCCAAAGCCCTGCGGCTCCCAGAAGCTGGCGGGCTCAGGCCAGGCCAGGCCACTGCAGCTGGGCCCCTGCGAATCAAGCCCTGCCGCCTTCCCGAGAAACCCACCGTCCCCTTGTCATGCCACGCTGAGGAGCTTTGGCAGCCGGCTCAGCTCTCCCGGCGGAAGGCGCAGGAAGACCCAGAGGCTGCCGCACAGCCTTGCCTCCATGTTACTGCCTACCTTTTAGGCACCCGCCGGGCAGGCCCTGACAGAGACCGCCAGGCGAGCCGCCCTCAGCTGCCGCTACTCACAGGCGCTCCCGCCTCCTCCAGCCCATGGCGTCGTCCCTTCCCAAAAGCAAGGCTGGGAGCTCCTTTGCCCGTGCCACGCTCCCGGCTCCTCGGTGGCGGTCGGGAGCCGAGCTGGGGAGGCGCTCCTTTGGCTGCTACCGGGAGGCGGGCCAAAGGCGATTTGGATGGCACGCTGTCTGCGCTTCCGGCCCGTGTCGCCTCTGGAGAAATGCCCCTATTCCCTTGACCGCTTAGGTTGAAAAGCGGAAAAAGCCACCAAGACACAGCGCCAAGTCAAGTCGGCGCCAAAGTGACTCGCGGCCGTGGAGTGCGAAGGGCGGTTAGCGTGGGTCAGCTCCCAAGCGGCAAAGCGCCCGTGCGAACAAAGCTGTCGCAGCCGACTCGCGTCCTCGGCCGGAGTCAAGGAGGCGATCCGTAGGGCGGAGGAGCGCCCTTCTGGCTCCCACAAGAGGAAGCCAAGGCGGCCGCCCATTGGTCCCGAGGCTCGGAGCCAGAAGTGCCCTTTGGGCCTCCCTCTGCTCTGTCTGCCCCCGGCATCGGCTCAATGAACCGTGCCGTGCGGCCACGCCACGGGGCCCTGGTGGAGGCCGGAGGCCTTTGTTCCTGCAGAAGGGAGGCCGGCGGGCATGTCGGAAGTTGCCCGTTGAGCGGCAGGCAGGAAATGGCCCTGGGGAGGAAAGGCCAGGTACTGAAGAGGAAAGGAAGACTCCTGGAGGAAGAGAGACACGCATGCGGAAGAGCCCCAGGGGCGCGCAGGGCCCCTTCTCGCCTGACCAGGGACTTGAACCCTGGGCCCTCAGATTAAAAGTCTGATGCTCTACCGACTGAGCTAGCCAGGCTCACGCAGCAGGGCCCCGTCAGGGTCTCCAGAGACCCTGGGCAGGAAAAGGCGACCGGCAGGCAGGACTCCAAAGCCCTGCGGCTCCCAGAAGCTGGCGGGCTCAGGCCAGGCCAGGCCACTGCAGCTGGGCCCCTGCGATCAAGCCCTGCCGCCTTCCCGAGAAACCCACCGTCCGTCATGCCACGCTGGGAGCTTTGGCAGCCCGGCTCAGCTCTCCCGGCGGAAGCGCAGGAAGACCAGAGGCTGCCGCGCATTCTCGGCCTTGCCTCCATGTTACTGCCTACCTTTTAGGCACCCGCCGGGCCGAGGCCTGACAGAGACCGCAGGCGAGCCGCCCTCAGCTGCCGCTACTCACAGGCGCTCCCGCCTCCTCCAGCCCCATGGCCGTCGTCCCGCTTCCCAAAAGCAAGGCTGGGAGCTCCTTTGCCGATGCCACGCTCGGCTCCTCGGTGGCGGTCGGGCCGAGCTGGGGCCAGGCGCTCCCTGGCTGCTACCCGGGAGGCGGGCCAAAGAGGCGATTTGGATGTACGCTGTCTGCGCTTCGGCCCGTGTCGCCTCTGGAGAAATGCCCCTATTCCCTTGACCGCTTAGGTTGAAAGCGGAAAAAGCCACCAAGACACAGCGCCAAGTCAAGTCGGCGCCAAAGTGACTCGCGGCCGTGGAGTGCGAAGGGGCGGTTAGCGTGGGTCAGCTCCCAAGCGGCAAAAGCGCCCGTCGCGAACAAAGCTGTCGCAGCCGACTCGCGTCCTCGGAGTCAAAGGGCGATCCGTGGGGACGGAGGGCGCCCTTCTGGCTCCCACAGAGGAAGCCAAGGCGGCCGCCCATTGGTCCCGAGGGCTCGGAGCCAGAAGTGCCCGCTGGGCCTCCTCTGCTCTGTCTGCCCCCGGCATCGGCTCAATGGGCCGTGCCGTGCGGCCACGCCACGGGGCCCTGGTGGAGGCCGGAGGCCTTTGTTCCTGCAGAAGGGAGGCCGGCGGGCATGTCGGAAGTTGCCGTTGAGCGGCAGGCAGGAAATGGCCCTGGGAGGAAAGGCCAGGTACTGAAGAGGAAAGGAAGACTCCTGGAGGAAGAGAGACACGCATGCGGAAGAGCCCCAGGGGCGCAGGAGCCCCTTCTCGCCTGACCAGGGACTTGAACCTGGGCCCTCAGATTAAAAGTCTGATGCTCTACCGACTGAGCTAGCCAGGCTCACGCAGCAGGGGCCCCGTCGGGTCTCCAGAGACCCTGGGCAGGAAGCGACCGGCAGGCAGGACTCCAAAGCCCTGCGGCTCCCAGAAGCTGGCGGGCTCCAGGCCAGGCCAGGCCACTGCAGCTGGGCCCCTGCGGATCTGGCCCTGCCGCCTTCCCGAGAAACCCACCGTCCCTTGTCATGCCACGCTGAGCTTTGGCAGCCAGCTCAGCTCTCCCGGCGGAGAGGCGCAGGAAGACCGAGAGGCTGCCGCACCTTCTCGGCCTTGCCTCCATGTTACTGCCTACCTTTTAGGCACCCGCCGGGCCGAGCCCTGACAGAGACCGCAGAGCGAGCCGCCCTCAGCTGCCGCTACTCACAGACGCTCCCCGCCTCCTCCAGCCCATGGCCGTCGTCCCGCTTCCCAAAAGCAAGGCTGGGAGCTCCTTTGCCGTGCCACGCTCGGCTCCTCGGTGGCGGTCGGGCCGAGCTGGGGCAGGCGCTCCTTGGCTGCTACCCGGGAGAGCGGGCCAAAGAGGCGATTTGGATGTACGCTGTCTGCGCTTCCGGCCGATGTCGCCTCTGGAGAAATGCCCCCTATTCCCTTGACCGCTTAGGTTGAAAGCGGAAAAAGCCACCAAGACACAGCGCCAAGTCAAGTCGGCGCCAAAGTGACTAAAGCGGCCGTGGAGTGCGAAGGGCGGTTAGCGTGGGTCAGCTCCCAAGCGGCAAAAGCGCCCGTCGCGAACAAAGCTGTCGCGGCCGACTCGCGTCCTCGGCGGAGTCAAGAGGCGTCCGTGGGGCGGAGGAGCGCCCTTCTGGCTCCCCACAGAGGAAGCCAAGGCGGCCGCCCATTGGTCCCGAGGCTCGGGCCAGAAGTGCCCTTTGGGCCTCCCTCTGCTCTGTCTGCCCCGGCATCGGCTCAATGACCGTGCCGTGCGGCCACGCCACGGGGCCCTGGTGGAGGCCCGGAGGCCTTTGTTCCTGCAGAAGGAGGCCGGCGGGCATGTCGGGAAGTTGCCCGTTGAGCGGCAGGCAGGAAATGGCCCTGGGAGGAAAGGCCAGGTACTGAAGAGGAAAGGAAGACTCCTGGAGAGGAGAGACACGCATGCGGAAGAGCCCCAGGGAGGCGCAGGGCCCCTTCTCGCCTGACCAGGGACTTGAACCCTGGGCCCTCAGATTAAAGTCTGATGCTCTACCGACTGAGCTAGCCAGGCTCACGCAGCAGGGCCCCGTCAGGGTCTCCAGAGACCCTGGGCAGGAAAAGGCGACCGGCAGGCAGGACTCCAAAGCCCTGCGGCTCCCAGAAGCTGGCGGGCTCAGGCCAGGCCAGGCCACTGCAGCTGGGCCCCTGCAGATCAGCCCTGCCGCCTTCCCGAAACCCACCGTCCCCTTGTCATGCCACGCTGAGAGCTTTGGCAGCCCGGCTCAGCTCTCCCGGCGGAAGGGCGCAGGAAGACCGAGAGGCTGCCGCACTTCTCGGCCTTGCCTCCATGTTACTGCCTACCTTTTAGGCACCCGCCGGCGAGCCCTGACAGAGACCGCCAGGCGAGCCGCCCTCAGCTGCCGCTACTCACAGGCGCTCCGCCTCCTCCAGCCCATGGCCGTCGTCCCGCTTCCCAAAAGCAAGGCTGGGAGCTCCTTTGCCGTGCCACGCTCGGCTCCTCCGGTGGCGGTCGGAGCCGAGCTGGGGCCAGGCGCTCGCTGGCTGCTACCCGGGAGAGCGGGCCAAAGGCGATTGGATGTACGCTGTCTGCGCTTCCGGCCGTGTCGCCTCTGGAGAAATGCCCCTATTCCCTTGACCGCTTAGGTTGAAAGCGGAAAAAGCCACCAAGACACAGCGCCAAGTCAAGTCGGCGCCAAAGTGACTAAAGCGGCCGTGGAGTGCGAAGGGCGGTTAGCGTGGGTCAGCTCCCAAGCGGCAAAGCGCCCGTCGCGAACAAAGCTGTCGCAGCCGACTCGCGTCCTCGGCAGTCAAGGAGGCGTCCGTGGGGCGGAGGGCGCCCTTCTGGCTCCACAAGAGGAAGCCAAGGGCGGCCGCCCATTGGTCCCGAGGGCTCGGAGCCAGAAGTGCCCTTTGGGCCTCCTCTGCTCTGTCTGCCCCCGGCATCGGCTCAATGGGCCGTGCCGTGCGGCCACGCCACGGGGCCCTGGTGGAGCCGGAGGCCTTTGTTCCTGCAGAAGGAGGCCGGCGGGCATGTCGGGAAGTTGCCCGTTGAGCGGCAGGCAGGAAATGGCCCTGGGAGGAAAGGCCAGGTACTGAAGAGGAAAGGAAGACTCCTGGAGGAAGAGACACGCATGCGGAAGAGCCCCAGGGGAGCGCAGGGCCCCTTCTCGCCTGACCAGGGACTTGAACCCTGGGCCCTCAGATTAAAGTCTGATGCTCTACCGACTGAGCTAGCCAGGCTCACGCAGCAGGGGCCCCGTCGGGTCTCCAGAGACCCTGGGCAGGAAAAGGCGACCGGCAGGCAGGACTCCAAAGCCCTGCGGCTCCCAGAAGCTGGCGGGCTCAGGCCAGGCCAGGCCACTGCAGCTGGGCCCCTGCAGATCAGCCCCTGCCGCCTTCCCGAAACCCACCGTCCCTTGTCATGCCACGCTGGGAGCTTTGGCAGCCCGGCTCAGCTCTCCCGGCGGAAGCGCAGGAAGACCGAGAGGCTGCCGCACCTACCGGCCTTGCCTCCATGTTACTGCCTACCTTTTAGGCACCCGCGGCCGAGCCCTGACAGAGACCGCCAGGCGAGCCGCCCTCAGCTGCCGCTACTCACAGGCGCTCCCGCCTCCTCCAGCCCATGGCCGTCGTCCCTTCCCAAAAGCAAGGCTGGGGAGCTCCTTTGCCGATGCCACGCTCGGCTCCTCGGTGGCGGTCGGGCGAGCTGGGGCGAGGCGCTCCTTTGGCTGCTACCCGGGAGAGCGGGCCAAAGGCGATTTGGATGTACGCTGTCTGCGCTTCCGGCCGTGTCGCCTCTGGAGAAATGCCCCTATTCCCTTGACCGCTTAGGTTGAAAGCGGAAGAAAGCCACCAAGACACAGCGCCAAGTCAAGTCGGCGCCAAAGTGACTAAAGCGGCCGTGGAGTGCGAAGGGGCCGGTTAGCGTGGGTCAGCTCCCAAGCGGCAAAGCGCCCGTCTGCGAACAAAGCTGTCGCGCCGACTCGCGTCCTCGGCGAGTCAAGGAGGCGTCCGTGGGCGGAGGAGCGCCCTTCTGGCTCCCACAAGAGGAAGCCAAGGGGCGGCCGCCCATTAGTCCCGAGGCTCGGGCCAAGTGCCCTTTGGGCCTCCTCTGCTCTGTCTGCCCCGGCATCGGCTCAATGACCGTGCCGTGCGGCCACGCCACGGGGCCCTGGTGGAGGCCGGAGGCCTTTGTTCCTGCAGAAGAGGCCGGCGGGCATGTCGGAAGTTGCCCGTTGAGCGGCAGGCAGGAAATGGCCCTGGGAGGAAAGGCCAGGTACTGAGAGGAAAGGAAGACTCCTGGAGGAAGAGAGACACGCATGCGGAAGAGCCCCAGGGGCGCAGGGCCCCTTCTCGCCTGACCAGGGACTTGAACCCTGGGCCCTCAGATTAAAGTCTGATGCTCTACCGACTGAGCTAGCCAGGCTCACGCAGCAGGGGCCCCGTCAGGGTCTCCAGAGACCCTGGGCAGGAAAAGGCGACCGGCAGGCAGGACTCCAAAGCCCTGCGGCTCCCAGAAGCTGGCGGGCTCAGGCCAGGCCAGGCCACTGCAGCTGGGCCCCTGCGAGTCAAGCCCTGCCGCCTTCCCGAGAAACCCACCGTCCTTGTCATGCCCGCTGAGGCTTTGGCAGCCCGGCTCAGCTCTCCCGGCGGAAGGCGCAGGAAGACCCAGAGGCTGCCGCGCATTCTCGGCCTTGCCTCCATGTTACTGCCTACCTTTTAGGCACCCGCCCAGGCCTGACAGAGACCGCCAGGCGAGCCGCCCTCAGCTGCCGCTACTCACAGGCGCTCCCGCCTCCTCCAGCCCATGGCCGTCGTCCCCTTCCCAAAAGCAAGGCTGGGGAGCTCCTTTGCCGTGCCACGCTCCCGGCTCCTCGGTGGCGGTCGGAGCCGAGCTGGGGCCAGGCGCTCCTTGGCTGCTACCCGGGAGAAGCGGGCCAAAGGCGATTTGGATGTACGCTGTCTGCGCTTCGGCCGTGTCGCCTCTGGAGAAATGCCCTATTCCCTTGACCGCTTAGGTTGAAAGCGGAAGAAAGCCACCAAGACACAGCGCCAAGTCAAGTCGGCGCCAAAGTGACTAAGCGGCCGTGGAGTGCGAAGGGGCGGTTAGCGTGGGTCAGCTCCCAGCGGCAAAGCGCCCGTCGCGAACAAAGCTGTCGCAGCCGACTCGCGTCCTCGGCGGAGTCAAAGGAGGCGTCCGTGGGCGGAGGAGGCGCCCTTCTGGCTCCACAAGAGGAAGCCAAGGCGGCCGCCCGGTAGTCCCGAGGGCTCGGAGCCAGAAGTGCCCTTTGGGCCTCCCTCTGCTCTGTCTGCCCCCGGCATCGGCTCAATGGGCCGTGCCGTGCGGCCCACGCCACGGGGCCCTGGTGGAGCCGGAGGCCTTTGTTCCTGCAGAAGGGAGGCCGGCGGGCATGTCGGGAAGTTGCCCGTTGGCGGCAGGCAGGAAATGGCCCTGGGGAGGAAAGGCCAGGTACTGAAGAGGAAAGGAAGACTCCTGGAGGAAGAGAGACACGCATGCGGAAGAGCCCCAGGGGCGCAGGGCCCCTTCTCGCCTGACCAGGGACTTGAACCCTGGGCCCTCAGATTAAAAGTCTGATGCTCTACCGACTGAGCTAGCCAGGCTCACGCAGCAGGGGCCCCGTCGGGTCTCCAGAGACCCTGGGCAGGAAAAGGCGACCGGCAGGCAGGACTCCAAAGCCCTGCGGCTCCCAGAAGCTGGCGGGCTCAGGCCAGGCCAGGCCACTGCAGCTGGGCCCCTGCGAGTCTGGCCCTGCCGCCTTCCCGAGAAACCCACCGTCCTTGTCATGCCACGCTGGGAGGCTTTGGCAGCCCGGCTCAGCTCTCCCGGCGGAAGAGGCGCAGGAAGACCGAGAGGCTGCCGCACATCTCGGCCTTGCCTCCATGTTACTGCCTACCTTTTAGGCACCCGCGGGCAGGCCCTGACAGAGACCGCCAGGCGAGCCGCCCTCAGCTGCCGCTACTCACGGGCGCCGTCCTCCGTGGCATGACAGGGGACGGTGGGTTTCTCGGGAAGCTGCGGCCCAACCGCAGAGCCCAGCTGGGAGCTCTTTGCCGTGCCGCGGCTGCTCGGCTCCTCGGTGGCCTGGCCTGGCCTGAGCCCGCCAGCTTCTGGGAGCCGCAGGGCTTTGGAGTCCTGCCTGCGGTCGCCTTTTCCTGCCCAGGGTCTCTGGAGACCCGGCGGGAGCCTGCTGCGTGAGCCTGGCTAGCTCAGTCGGTAGAGCATCAGACTTTTAATCTGAGGCCCAGGGTTCAAGTCCTGGTCAGGCGAGAAGGGCCCTGCGCTCCCCTGGGGCTCTTCCGCATGCGTGTCTCTCTTCCTCCAGGAGTCTTCCTTTTCCCTCTTCAGTACCTGGCCTTTCCTCCCCAGGGCCATTTCCTGCCTGCCGCTCAACGGGCAACTTCCCGACATGCCCGCGGCCTCCTTCTGCAGGAACAAGGCCTCGGGCCTCCACCAGGGCCCGTGGCGTGGCCGCCGGCCGCGGTCTATTGAGCCGATGCCGGGGCAGACAGAGCAGAGGAGGCCCAAAGGGCACTTCTGGCTCGAGCCCTCGGGACCAATGGGCGCCCCTTGGCTTCCTCTTGTGGGAGCCAGAAGGCGCTCCCTCCGTCCTCTGGATCGCCTCCTTTGACTCCGTCGAGGCGCGAGTCGGCTGCGACAGCTTTGTTCGCCGGCGCTTTTGCGGCTTAGGAGCTGACCCACGCTAACCGTCCCTTCGCACCACGGCGCTTTAGTCACTTTGGCGCCGACTTGGACTTGGCGCTGTGTCTTGGTGGCTTTCTTTTCCGTTTTCAACCTAAAGCGGGTCAAGGAATAGAGGCATTTCCCTCCAGAAGCGACACGGGCGGAGCGCGAACAGCGTGCCATCCAAATCGCCCCTTTGGCCCGCTCTCCCCGGGGTAGCAGCCAAAGGCGCCCGTCCCAGCTCGGCTCCGGCCGCCACGGAGAGCCGGGGCGTGGCTGCGGGCAAAGGCTCCCAGCCTTGCTTTTGGGAGGCGGGGGCGGCGGCCATGGGCTGGAGGAGGCGGGGCGTCTGTGAGTGCGGCAGCTGAGGCGGCTCGCTCTGCGGTCTCTGTCAGGGCTCGGCCCGGCGGGTGCCTAAAGGTAGGCAGTAACATGGAGGCAAGGCCGAGAAGGTGCGGCAGCCTCTCGGTCTTCCTCGCCCTTCCGCCCGGGAGAGCTGAGCCGGGCTGCCAGCTCCCCAGCGTGGCATGACAAGGGCGGTGGGTTTCTCGGGGGCGGCAGGGCCAGCCCGCGGGGCCCAGCTGCAGTGGCCTGGCCTGGCCTGAGCCCGCCAGCTTCTGGGAGCCGCGGGGCTTTGGAGTCCTGCCTGCGGTCGCCTTTTCCTGCCCAGGGTCTCTGGAGACCCGGCGGGAGCCCCTGCTGCGTGAGCCTGGCTAGCTCAGTCGGTAGAGCATCAGACTTTTAATCTGAGGGCCCAGGGTTCAAGTCCTGGTCAGGCGAGAAGGGGCCCTGCGCTCCCCTGGGGCTCTTCGCATCGTGTCTCTCTTCCTCCAGGAGTCTTCCTTTTCCCTCTTCAGTACCTGGCCTTTCCTCCCCAGGGCCATTTCCTGCCTGCCGCTCAGGCAGCTTCCCGACATGCCCGCCGGCCTCCTTCTGCAGGAACAAAGGCCTCGGGCCTCCACCAGGGCCCGTGGCGTGGCCGCCACGGCCGCAGTCTATTGAGCGATGCCGGGGCAGACAGAGCAGAGGAGGCCCAAAGGGCACTTCTGGCTCGAGCCCTCGGGACCAATGGCGGCCGCCCTTGGCTTCCTCTTGTGGGAGCCAGAAGGCGCTCCCTCCGTCCTGGATCGCCTCCTTTGACTCCGTCGAGGGCGCGATCGGCTGCGACAACTTTGTTACGCCAGCGCTTTTGCGCTTAGGAGCTGACCCGCTAACCGTCCCTTCGCACCCACGGCGCTTTAGTCACTTTGGCGCCCGACTTGGACTTGGCGCTGTGTCTTGGTAGCTTTCTTTTCCGTTTTCAACCTAAAGCGGGTCAAGGGAATAGAGGCATTTCCCTCCAGAAGCGACCACGGGCGGAGCGCAGACAGCGTGCCATCAAATCGCCCCTTTGGCCCGCTCTCCCGGAGTAGCAGCCAAAGGCGCCCGTCCCAGCTCGCTCCGACCGCCACGGGAGGCCGGGAGGCGTGGCGCGGGCAAAGGCTCCCAGCCTTGCTTTTGGGAGCGGGGGCGGCGGCCATGGGCTGGAGGCGGGGGCGTCTGTGAGTAGCGGCAGCTGAGGCGGCTCGCTCTGCGGTCTCTGTCAGGGCTCGGCCCGGCGGGTGCCTAAAGGTAGGCAGTAACATGGAGGCAAGGCCGAGAAGGTGCGGCAGCCTCTCGGTCTTCCTCGCCCTTCCGCCCGGGAGAGCTGAGCCGGGCTGCCAAAGCTCCCCAGCGTGGCATGACAAGGGGCGGTGGGTTTCTCGGAAGGCGGCAGGAGCCAGCCCGCGGGGCCCAGCTGCAGTGGCCTGGCCTGGCCTGAGCCGCCAGCTTCTGGGAGCCGCAGGGCTTTGGAGTCCTGCCTGCGCCTTTTCCTGCCCAGGGTCTCTGGAGACCCCGAGAGCCCCTGCTGCGTGAGCCTGGCTAGCTCAGTCGGTAGAGCATCAGACTTTTAATCTGAGGGCCCAGGGTTCAAGTCCTGGTCAGGCGAGAAGGGCCCTGCGCTCCCCCTGGGGCTCTTCCGCATGCGTGTCTCTCTTCCTCCAGAGTCTTCCTTTTCCCTCTTCAGTACCTGGCCTTTCCTCCCCAGGGCCATTTCCTGCCTGCCGCTCAGAGGCAACTTCCCGACATGCCCGCCGGCCTCCCTTCTGCAGGAACAAAGGCCTCCGGGCCTCCACCAGGGCCCGTGGGCGTGGCCGCGGCGCGGTCTATTGAGCCGATGCCGGGGCAGACAGAGCAGAGGAGGCCCAAAGGGCACTTCTGGCTCGAGCCCTCGGGACCAATGGCGGCCGCGCCAGCTTCCTCTTGTGGGAGCCAGAGAGGCGCTCCCTCCGTCCTACGGATCGCCTCCTTTGACTCCGTCGAGGGCCTTGAGTCGGCTCGACAACTTTGTTATACGGCGCTTTTGCGGCAGGAGCTGACCCACGCTAACCGTCCCTTCGCACCCACGGCGCTTTAGTCACTTTGGCGCCGACTTGGACTTGGCGCTGTGTCTTGGTGGCTTTCTTTTCCGTTTTCAACCTAAGCGGGTCAAGGGAATAGAGGCATTTCCCTCCAGGCGACCACGGGCGGAAGCGCGAACAGCGTGCCATCAAATCGCCCCTTTGGCCCGCTCTCCCGGGGTAGCAGCCAAAGGCGCCCGTCCCAACTCGGCTCCGGCCGCCACCGGAGGAGCCGGGGCGTGGCGCGGGCAAAGTCCCAGCCTTGCTTTTTGGGAGCGGGGGCGGCGGCCATGGGCTGGAGGAGGCGGGGCGTCTGTGAGTAGCGGCAGCTGAGGCGGCTCGCTCTGCGGTCTCTGTCAGGGCTCGGCCGGCGGGTGCCTAAAGGTAGGCAGTAACATGGAGGCAAGGCCGAGAAGGTGCGGCAGCCTCTGGGTCTTCCTGCGCCCTTCGCCGGGAGAGCTGAGCCGGGCTGCCAAAGCTCCCCAGCGTGGCATGACAAGGGGCGGTGGGTTTCTCGGGGAAGGCGGCAGGGCCAGCCGCGGGGCCCAGCTGCAGTGGCCTGGCCTGGCCTGAGCCCGCCAGCTTCTGGGAGCCGCAGGGCTTTGGAGTCCTGCCTGCCGGTGCCTTTTCCTGCCCAGGGTCTCTGGAGACCCCGGCCAGGGCCTGCTGCGTGAGCCTGGCTAGCTCAGTCGGTAGAGCATCAGACTTTTAATCTGAGGCCCAGGGTTCAAGTCCCTGGTCAGGCGAGAAGGGCCCTGCGCTCCCCCTGGGGCTCTTCATGCGTGTCTCTCTTCCTCCAGGAGTCTTCCTTTTCCCTCTTCAGTACCTGGCCTTTCCTCCCCAGGGCCATTTCCTGCCTGCCGCTCAACGCAACTTCCCGACATGCCCGCCGGCCTCCCTTCTGCAGGAACAAGGCCTCCGGGCCTCCACCAGGGCCCGTGGCGTGGCCGCCGCGCGGTCTGTGAGCCCGATGCCGGGGCAGACAGAGCAGAGGAGGCCCAAAGGGCACTTCTGGCTCGAGCCCTCGGGACCAATGGGCGGCCGCCCCTTGGCTTCCTCTTGTGGGAGCCAGAAGGCGCTCCCTCCGTCCTGGATCGCCTCCTTTGACTCCGTCGAGGCGCGAGTCGGCTGCGACAACTTTGTTCGCCGCGGCGCTTTTGCGGCAGGAGCTGACCACGCTAACCGTCCCTTCGCACCTTTAGTCACTTTGGCGCCCGACTTGGACTTGGCGCTGTGTCTTGGTAGCTTTCTTTTCCGTTTTCAACCTAAAGCGGGTCAAAGGGAATAGAGGCATTTCCCTCCAGAAGCGACACGGGCGGGCGCGAACAGCGTGCCATCAAATCGCCCCTTTGGCCCGCTCTCCCCGGGGTAGCAGCCAAAGGCGCCCGTCCCAGCTCGGCTCCGACCGCCACGGAGAGCCGGGGCGTGGCAGACGAGCTCCCAGCCTTGCTTTTGGGGCGGGGGCGGCCATGGGCTGGAGGCGGGGGCGTCTGTGAGTGCGGCAGCTGAGGCGGCTCGCTCTGCGGTCTCTGTCAGGGCTCGGCCCGGCGGGTGCCTAAAGGTAGGCAGTAACATGGAGCAAGGCCGAGAAGGTGCGGCAGCCTCTGGGTCTTCCTGCGCCCTTCCGCCGGAGAGCTGAGCCGGGCTGCCAGCTCCCCAGCGTGGCATGACAAGGGGCGGTGGGTTTCTCGGGAAGCGGCAGGGCCAGCCGCAGGGGCCCAGCTGCAGTGGCCTGGCCTGGCCTGAGCCCGCCAGCTTCTGGGAGCCGCGGGGCTTTGGAGTCCTGCCTGCGGTGCCTTTTCCTGCCCAGGGTCTCTGGAGACCCGGACGGGAGCCCCTGCTGCGTGAGCCTGGCTAGCTCAGTCGGTAGAGCATCAGACTTTTAATCTGAGGGCCCAGGGTTCAAGTCCTGGTCAGGCGAGAAGGGCCCTGCGCTCCCCCTGGGGCTCTTCGCATCGTGTCTCTCTTCCTCCAGGAGTCTTCCTTTTCCCTCTTCAGTACCTGGCCTTTCCTCCCCAGGGCCATTTCCTGCCTGCCGCTCAGACGCTTCCCGACATGCCCGCCGGCCTCCTTCTGCAGGAACAAAGGCCTCCGGGCCTCCACCAGGGCCCGTGGCGTGGCCGCGCGGCACGGTCTATTGAGCGATGCCGGGGGCAGACAGAGCAGAGGAGGCCCAAAGGCACTTCTGGCTCGAGCCCTCGGGACCAATGGCGGCCCCTTGGCTTCCTCTTGTAGGAGCCAGAAGGGCGCTCCCTCCGTCCTCTGGATCGCCTCCTTTGACTCCGTCGAGGCGCGAGTCGGCTGCGACAACTTTGTTCGCCGCAGCGCTTTTGCGGCAGGAGCTGACCCGCTAACCGTCCCGCGCACGGCGCTTTAGTCACTTTGGCGCCCGACTTGGACTTGGCGCTGTGTCTTGGTGGCTTTCTTTTCCGTTTTCAACCTAAGCGGGTCAAAGGGAATAGAGGCATTTCCCTCCAGAAGCGACCACGGGCGGAAGCGCCAGACAGCGTGCCATCAAATCGCCCCTTTGGCCGCTCTCCCGGGGTAGCAGCCAAAGGAGCGCCCGTCCCAGCTCGGCTCCGACCGCCACCGGAGGAGCCGGGGCGTGGCTGCGGGCAAAGGCTCCCAGCCTTGCTTTTGGGAAGCGGGGGCGGCCATGGGCTGGAGGAGGCGGGGGCGTCTGTGAGTGCGGCAGCTGAGGCGGCTCGCTCTGCGGTCTCTGTCAGGGCTCGGCCGGCGGGTGCCTAAAGGTAGGCAGTAACATGGAGGCAAGGCCGAGAAGGTGCGGCAGCCTCTGGGTCTTCCTCGCCCTTCCGCCCGGAGAGCTGAGCCGGGCTGCCAAAGCTCCCCAGCGTGGCATGACAAGGGGCGGTGGGTTTCTCGGGAAGCGGCAGGGCCAGCCCGCGGGGCCCAGCTGCAGTGGCCTGGCCTGGCCTGAGCCCGCCAGCTTCTGGGAGCCGCAGGGCTTTGGAGTCCTGCCTGCGGTCGCCTTTTCCTGCCCAGGGTCTCTGGAGACCCCGGCGGGAGCCCCTGCTGCGTGAGCCTGGCTAGCTCAGTCGGTAGAGCATCAGACTTTTAATCTGAGGCCCAGGGTTCAAGTCCTGGTCAGGCGAGAAAGGGCCCTGCGCTCCCCTGGGGCTCTTCATGCGTGTCTCTCTTCCTCCAGAGTCTTCCTTTTCCCTCTTCAGTACCTGGCCTTTCCTCCCCAGGGCCATTTCCTGCCTGCCGCTCAACGGGCAACTTCCCGACATGCCCGCCGGCCTCCTTCTGCAGGAACAAAGGCCTCCGGGCCTCCACCAGGGCCCGTGGCGTGGCCGCGCGGCCGCAGTCTATTGAGCGATGCCGGGGCAGACAGAGCAGAGGAGGCCCAAAGGGCACTTCTGGCTCGAGCCCTCGGGACCAATGGCGGCCGCCCTTGGCTTCCTCTTGTGGGAGCCAGAAGGCGCTCCCTCCGTCCCTGGATCGCCTCCTTTGACTCCGTCGAGGGCGAGTCGGCTGCGACAGCTTTGTTCGCCGCGGCGCTTTTGCGGCAGGAGCTGACCCGCTAACCGTCCCTTCGCACCCACGGCGCTTTAGTCACTTTGGCGCCGACTTGGACTTGGCGCTGTGTCTTGGTGGCTTTCTTTTCCGTTTTCAACCTAAGCGGGTCAAGGAATAGAGGCATTTCCCTCCAGAAGCGACCACGGGCGGGCGCGAACAGCGTGCCATCCAAATCGCCCCTTTGGCCCGCTCTCCCGGGGTAGCAGCCAAAGGGCGCCCGTCCCAGCTCGGCTCCGGCCGCCACGGAGAGCCGGGGCGTGGCGCGAACAAGGCTCCCAGCCTTGCTTTTGGGAAGCGGGGGCAGCGGCCATGGGCTGGAGGAGGCGGGGGCGTCTGTGAGTAGCGGCAGCTGAGGCGGCTCGCTCTGCGGTCTCTGTCAGGGCTCGGCCCGGCGGGTGCCTAAAGGTAGGCAGTAACATGGAGGCAAGGCCGAGAAGGTGCGGCAGCCTCTCGGTCTTCCTGCGCCCTTCCGCCGGAGAGCTGAGCCGGGCTGCCAAAGCTCCCCAGCGTGGCATGACAAGGGGCGGTGGGTTTCTCGGGGCGGCAGGGCCAGCCCGCGGGGCCCAGCTGCAGTGGCCTGGCCTGGCCTGAGCCCGCCAGCTTCTGGGAGCCGCAGGGCTTTGGAGTCCTGCCTGCGGTCGCCTTTCCTGCCCAGGGTCTCTGGAGACCCCGGCGGGGAGCCCCTGCTGCGTGAGCCTGGCTAGCTCAGTCGGTAGAGCATCAGACTTTTAATCTGAGGCCCAGGGTTCAAGTCCTGGTCAGGCGAGAAGGGCCCTGCGCTCCCCTGGGGCTCTTCCGCATGCGTGTCTCTCTTCCTCCAGGGAGTCTTCCTTTTCCCTCTTCAGTACCTGGCCTTTCCTCCCCAGGGCCATTTCCCTGCCGCTCAGGGCAACTTCCCGACATGCCCGCGGCCTCCTTCTGCAGGAACAAAGGCCTCCGGGCCTCCACCAGGGCCCGTGGCGTGGCCGCGCGGCGCGGTCTATTGAGCCCGATGCCGGGGGCAGACAGAGCAGAGGAGGCCCAAAGGGCACTTCTGGCTCGAGCCCTCGGGACCAATGGCGGCCGCCCCTTGGCTTCCTCTTGTAGGAGCCAGAAGGCGCTCCCTCCGTCCCTACGGATCGCCTCCTTTGACTCCGTCGGGCGAGTCGGCTGCGACAGCTTTGTTCGCCGGCGCTTTTGCCGGCAGGAGCTGACCCGCTAACCGTCCCGCCGCACCCGGCGCTTTAGTCACTTTGGCGCCCGACTTGGACTTAGCGCTGTGTCTTGGTGGCTTTCTTTTCCGTTTTCAACCTAAAGCGGGTCAAGGAATAGAGGCATTTCCCTCCAGAAGCGACACGGGCGGAGCGCAGACAGCGTGCCATCCAAATCGCCCCTTTGGCCCGCTCTCCCGGGAGTAGCAGCCAAAGGAGCGCCCGTCCCAGCTCGGCTCCGACCGCCACGGAGGAGCCGGGGCGTGCGCGGGCAAAGGCTCCCAGCCTTGCTTTTGGGAAGCGGGGCGCGGCCATGGGCTGGAGGAGGCGGGGGCGTCTGTGAGTAGCGGCAGCTGAGGCGGCTCGCTCTGCGGTCTCTGTCAGGGCTCGGCCGGCGGGTGCCTAAAGGTAGGCAGTAACATGGAGGCAAGGCCGAGAAGGTGCGGCAGCCTCTCGGTCTTCCTCGCCCTTCCGCCCGGGAGAGCTGAGCCGGGCTGCCAAAGCTCCCCAGCGTGGCATGACAAGGGGCGGTGGGTTTCTCGGGAAGCGGCAGGGCCAGCCCGCGGGGCCCAGCTGCAGTGGCCTGGCCTGGCCTGAGCCCGCCAGCTTCTGGGAGCCGCAGGGCTTTGGAGTCCTGCCTGCGGTCGCCTTTTCCTGCCCAGGGTCTCTGGAGACCCGGCAGAGCCTGCTGCGTGAGCCTGGCTAGCTCAGTCGGTAGAGCATCAGACTTTTTAATCTGAGGCCCAGGGTTCAAGTCCTGGTCAGGCGAGAAGGGGCCCTGCGCTCCCCTGGGGCTCTTCGCATGTGTGTCTCTCTTCCTCAGGAGTCTTCCTTTTCCCTCTTCAGTACCTGGCCTTTCCTCCCCAGGGCCATTTCCTGCCTGCCGCTCAGAGGCAACTTCCCGACATGCCGCGGCCTCCTTCTGCAGGAACAAAGGCCTCGGGCCTCCACCAGGGCCCGTGGCGTGGCCGCCGCGGCCGCGGTCTATTGAGCGATGCCGGGGCAGACAGAGCAGAGGAGGCCCAAAGCACTTCTGGCTCGAGCCCTCGGGACCAATGGGGCCGCCTTGGCTTCCTCTTGTAGGAGCCAGAAGGCGCTCCCTCCGTCTCTACGGATCGCCTCCTTTGACTCCGTCGAGGGCCGAGTCGCTGCGACAGCTTTGTTCGCCGCGCTTTTGCGGCAGGAGCTGACCACGCTAACCGTCCGCCGCACCCACGGCGCTTTAGTCACTTTGGCGCCCGACTTGGACTTGGCGCTGTGTCTTGGTGGCTTTCTTTTCCGTTTTCAACCTAAAGCGGGTCAAGGAATGAGGCATTTCCCTCCAGAAGCGACACGGGCGGAGCGCGCAGACAGCGTGCCATCAAATCGCCCCTTTGGCCCGCTCTCCCGGGGTAGCAGCCAAAGGGCGCCCGTCCCAGCTCGGCTCCGACCGCCACCGGAGAGCCGGGGGCGTGGCGCAGGCAAGGCTCCCAGCCTTGCTTTGGGAAGCGGGGGCAGCGGCCATGGGCTGGAGGAGGCGGGGCGTCTGTGAGTAGCGGCAGCTGAGGCGGCTCGCTCTGCGGTCTCTGTCAGGGCTCGGCCGGCGGTGCCTAAAGGTAGGCAGTAACATGGAGGCAAGGCCGAGAAGGTGCGGCAACCTCTCGGTCTTCCTCGCCCTTCCGCCGGGAGAGCTGAGCCGGGCTGCCAAAGCTCCCCAGCGTGGCATGACAAGGGCGGTGGGTTTCTCGGGAAGCGGCAGGGCCAGCCCGCGGGGCCCAGCTGCAGTGGCCTGGCCTGGCCTGAGCCCGCCAGCTTCTGGGAGCCGCAGGGCTTTGGAGTCCTGCCTGCGTCGCCTTTTCCTGCCCAGGGTCTCTGGAGACCCCGGCAGAGCCCCTGCTGCGTGAGCCTGGCTAGCTCAGTCGGTAGAGCATCAGACTTTTAATCTGAGGCCCAGGGTTCAAGTCCTGGTCAGGCGAGAAGGGCCCTGCGCTCCCCTGGGGCTCTTCGCATGCGTGTCTCTCTTCCTCAGGAGTCTTCCTTTTCCCTCTTCAGTACCTGGCCTTTCCTCCCCAGGGCCATTTCCTGCCTGCCGCTCAGCAGGCAACTTCCCGACATGCCCGCGGCCTCCTTCTGCAGGAACAAAGGCCTCGGGCCTCCACCAGGGCCCGTGGCGTGGCCGCCGCGGCCACGGTCTATTGAGCCCGATGCCGGGGGCAGACAGAGCAGAGGAGGCCCAAAGGGCACTTCTGGCTCCGAGCCCTCGGGACCAATGGGCGGCCGCCCCTTGGCTTCCTCTTGTGGGAGCCAGAAGGCGCTCCCTCCGTCCTACGGATCGCCTCCTTTGACTCCGTCGAGGGCCTTGAGTCGGCTGCGACAACTTTGTTCGCGGCGCTTTTTGCGGCAGGAGCTGACCACGCTAACCGTCCCTTCGCACCCACGGCGCTTTAGTCACTTTGGCGCCGACTTGGACTTGGCGCTGTGTCTTGGTAGCTTTCTTTTCCGTTTTCAACCTAAAGCGGGTCAAGGGAATAGAGGGCATTTCCCTCCAGAAGCGACACGGGCGGAAGCGCAGACAGCGTGCCATCCGAATCGCCCCTTTGGCCGCTCTCCCCTAGCAGCCAAAGGGCGCCCGTCCCAGCTCGGCTCCGACCGCCACCGGAGAGCCGGGGCGTGGCGCGGGCAAGGCTCCCAGCCTTGCTTTTGGGAAGCGGGGCGGCGGCCATGGGCTGGAGGAGGCGGGGCGTCTGTGGTAGCGGCAGCTGAGGCGGCTCGCTCTGCGGTCTCTGTCAGGGCTCGGCCCGGCGGGTGCCTAAAGGTAGGCAGTAACATGGAGGCAAGGCCGAGAAGGTCACGGCAGCCTCTGGGTCTTCCTGCGCCCTTCCGCCCGGAGAGAGCTGAGCCGGGCTGCCAAAGCTCCCCAGCGTGGCATGACAAGGGCGGTGGGTTTCTCGGGAAGGCGGCAGGGCCAGCCCGCGGGGCCCAGCTGCAGTGGCCTGGCCTGGCCTGAGCCCGCCAGCTTCTGGGAGCCGCGGGGCTTTGGAGTCCTGCCTGCCGGTCGCCTTTCCTGCCCAGGGTCTCTGGAGACCCGGCGGGAGCCCCTGCTGCGTGAGCCTGGCTAGCTCAGTCGGTAGAGCATCAGACTTTTAATCTGAGGGCCCAGGGTTCAAGTCCTGGTCAGGCGAGAAGGGCCCTGCGCTCCCCTGGGGGCTCTTCGCATGCGTGTCTCTCTTCCTCCAGAAGTCTTCCTTTTCCCTCTTCAGTACCTGGCCTTTCCTCCCCAGGGCCATTTCCTGCCTGCCGCTCAGCGGGCAACTTCCCGACATGCCCGCCCGGCCTCCTTCTGCAGGAACAAGGCCTCGGGCCTCCACCAGGGCCCGTGGCGTGGCGCGCACGGCCGCGGTCTATTGAGCGATGCGGGGGCAGACAGAGCAGAGGAGGCCCAAGGCACTTCTGGCTCGAGCCCTCGGGACCAATGGCGGCCGCCCCCTTGGCTTCCTCTTGTGGGAGCCAGAAGGCGCTCCCTCCGTCCTCGGATCGCCTCCTTTGACTCCGTCGAGGGCGCGAGTCGGCTGCGACAGCTTTGTTACGCCGGCGCTTTTGCGCAGGAGCTGACCCACGCTAACCGTCCCTTCGCACCCACGGCCGCTTTAGTCACTTTGGCGCCCGACTTGGACTTGGCGCTGTGTCTTGGTAGCTTTCTTTTCGTTTTCAACCTAAAGCGGGTCAAAGGGAATAGAGGCATTTCCCTCCAGAAGCGACCACGGGCGGGCGCGAACAGCGTGCCATCCAAATCGCCCCTTTGGCCCGCTCTCCCCGGGGTAGCAGCCAAAGGGCGCCCGTCCCAGCTCGGCTCCGACCGCCACCGGAGAGCCGGGGGCGTGGCAGGCAAAGGCTCCCAGCCTTGCTTTTGGGAAGCGGGGGCGGCGGCCATGGGCTGGAGGCGGGGCGTCTGTGAGTAGCGGCAGCTGAGGCGGCTCGCTCTGCGGTCTCTGTCAGGGCTCGGCCCGGCGGGTGCCTAAAGGTAGGCAGTAACATGGAGGCAAGGCCGAGAAGGTGCGGCAGCCTCTCGGTCTTCCTGCGCCCTTCCGCCGGGAGAGCTGAGCCGGGCTGCCAAAGCTCCCCAGCGTGGCATGACAAGGGGCGGTGGGTTTCTCGGGAAGCGGCAGGGCCAGCCCGCGGGGCCCAGCTGCAGTGGCCTGGCCTGGCCTGAGCCCGCCAGCTTCTGGGAGCCGCAGGGCTTTGGAGTCCTGCCTGCCGGTCGCCTTTTCCTGCCCAGGGTCTCTGGAGACCCCGGCAGGAGCCCTGCTGCGTGAGCCTGGCTAGCTCAGTCGGTAGAGCATCAGACTTTTAATCTGAGGGCCCAGGGTTCAAGTCCTGGTCAGGCGAGAAGGGCCCTGCGCTCCCCCTGGGGCTCTTCCGCATGCGTGTCTCTCTTCCTCCAGGAGTCTTCCTTTTCCCTCTTCAGTACCTGGCCTTTCCTCCCCAGGGCCATTTCCTGCCTGCCGCTCAACGGGCAACTTCCCGACATGCCCGCCGGCCTCCCTTCTGCAGGAACAAAGGCCTCCGGGCCTCCACCAGGAGCCCGTGGCGTGGCCGCCGCGGCCGCGGTCTATTGAGCCGATGCCGGGGCAGACAGAGCAGAGAGGCCCAAAGGGCACTTCTGGCTCGAGCCCTCGGGACCAATGGCGGCCGCCCCTTGGCTTCCTCTTGTAGGAGCCAGAAGGCGCTCCCTCCGTCCTGGATCGCCTCCTTTGACTCCGTCGAGGCGCGAGTCGGCTGCGACAACTTTGTTGCCAGCGCTTTTGCGCAGGAGCTGACCACGCTAACCGTCCTTCGCACCCGCGGCGCTTTAGTCACTTTGGCGCCGACTTGGACTTGGCGCTGTGTCTTGGTGGCTTTCTTTTCCGTTTTCAACCTAAAGCGGGTCAAAGGGAATGAGGCATTTCCCTCCAGAAGCGACCACGGGCGAAAAGCGCAGACAGCGTGCCATCAAATCGCCCCTTTGGCCCGCTCTCCCGGGTAGCAGCCAAAGGCGCCCGTCCCAACTCGGCTCCGACCGCCACGGAGGAGCCGGGAGGCGTGGCAGCAGGCAAGGCTCCCAGCCTTGCTTTTGGGAAGCGGGGGCGGCGGCCATGGGCTGGAGGCGGGGGGCGTCTGTGAGTAGCGGCAGCTGAGGCGGCTCGCTCTGCGGTCTCTGTCAGGGCTCGGCCCGGCGGGTGCCTAAAGGTAGGCAGTAACATGGAGGCAAGGCCGAGAAGGTGCGGCAGCCTCTCGGTCTTCCTGCGCCCTTCCGCCGGGAGAGCTGAGCCGGGCTGCCAAAGCTCCCCAGCGTGGCATGACAAGGGGACGGTGGGTTTCTCGGGGAAAGCGGCAGGGCCAGCCCGCGGGGCCCAGCTGCAGTGGCCTGGCCTGGCCTGAGCCCGCCAGCTTCTGGGAGCCGCGGGGCTTTGGAGTCCTGCCTGCCGGTCGCCTTTTCCTGCCCAGGGTCTCTGGAGACCCGGCCAGAGCCCCTGCTGCGTGAGCCTGGCTAGCTCAGTCGGTAGAGCATCAGACTTTTAATCTGAGGGCCCAGGGTTCAAGTCCTGGTCAGGCGAGAAGGGCCCTGCGCTCCCCTGGGGCTCTTCCGCATGCGTGTCTCTCTTCCTCCAGGAGTCTTCCTTTTCCCTCTTCAGTACCTGGCCTTTCCTCCCCAGGGCCATTTCCTGCCTGCCGCTCAGGCAACTTCCCGACATGCCCGCGGCCTCCTTCTGCAGGAACAAAGGCCTCCGGGCCTCCACCAGGGCCCGTGGCGTGGCCGCGCGGCCGCGGTCTATTGAGCGATGCCGGGGGCAGACAGAGCAGAGGAGGCCCAAAGGGCACTTCTGGCTCCGAGCCCTCGGGACCAATGGCGGCCGCCCCTTGGCTTCCTCTTGTGGGAGCCAGAAGGCGCTCCCTCCGTCCTCTGGATCGCCTCCTTTGACTCCGTCGAGGGGCGAGTCGGCTGCGACAGCTTTGTTCGCCGGCGCTTTTGCGGCAGGAGCTGACCCACGCTAACCGTCCTTCGCACCCACGGCGCTTTAGTCACTTTGGCGCCCGACTTGGACTTGGCGCTGTGTCTTGGTGGCTTTCTTTTCCGTTTTCAACCTAAAGCGGGTCAAAGAATAGAGGCATTTCCCTCCAGAAGCGACCACGGGCGGGCGCGAACAGCGTGCCATCCAAATCGCCCCTTTGGCCCGCTCTCCCCGGGAGTAGCAGCCAAAGGGCGCCCGTCCCAGCTCGGCTCCGACCGCCACGGAGAGCCGGGGCGTAACGCAGGCAAAGGCTCCCCAGCCTTGCTTTTGGGAGCGGGGCGGCGGCCATGGGCTGGAGAGGCGGGGCGTCTGTGGTAGCGGCAGCTGAGGCGGCTCGCTCTGCGGTCTCTGTCAGGGCTCGGCCCGGCGGGTGCCTAAAGGTAGGCAGTAACATGGAGGCAAGGCCGAGAAGGTCACGGCAGCCTCTGGGTCTTCCTCGCCCTTCCGCCCGGGAGAGCTGAGCCGGGCTGCCAAAGCTCCCCAGCGTGGCATGACAAGGGGCGGTGGGTTTCTCGGGAAGGCGGCAGGGCCAGCCCGCAGGGGCCCAGCTGCAGTGGCCTGGCCTGGCCTGAGCCGCGCCAGCTTCTGGGAGCCGCGGGGCTTTGGAGTCCTGCCTGCGGTCGCCTTTTCCTGCCCAGGGTCTCTGGAGACCCGGCAGAGGGGCCCCTGCTGCGTGAGCCTGGCTAGCTCAGTCGGTAGAGCATCAGACTTTTAATCTGAGGGCCCAGGGTTCAAGTCCTGGTCAGGCGAGAAGGGGCCCTGCGCTCCCCCTGGGGCTCTTCGCATGCGTGTCTCTCTTCCTCCAGGAGTCTTCCTTTTCCCTCTTCAGTACCTGGCCTTTCCTCCCCAGGGCCATTTCCTGCCTGCCGCTCAGGCAACTTCCCGACATGCCCGCGGCCTCCCTTCTGCAGGAACAAAGGCCTCGGGCCTCCACCAGGGCCCGTGGCGTGGCCGCGGCCGCGGTCTATTGAGCGATGCCGGGGCAGACAGAGCAGAGGAGGCCCAAAGGCACTTCTGGCTCGAGCCCTCGGGACCAATGGCGGCCGCCCCCTTGGCTTCCTCTTGTGGGAGCCAGAAGGCGCTCCCTCCGTCCTCTGGATCGCCTCCTTTGACTCCGTCGAGGGGCGAGTCGGCTGCGACAACTTTGTTCGCCGCAGCGCTTTTGCGGCAGGAGCTGACCACGCTAACCGTCCCTTCGCACCACGGCGCTTTAGTCACTTTGGCGCCCGACTTGGACTTGGCGCTGTGTCTTGGTAGCTTTCTTTTCCGTTTTCAACCTAAAGCGGGTCAAGGGAATAGAGGCATTTCCCTCCAGAGGCGACACGGGCGGAGCGCAGACAGCGTGCCATCCAAATCGCCCCTTTGGCCCGCTCTCCCGGGAGTAGCAGCCAAAGGGGCGCCCGTCCCAGCTCGGCTCCGACCGCCACGGAGGAGCCGGGGCGTGGCACGGGCAAAGGCTCCCAGCCTTGCTTTTGGGAGGCGGGGCAGCGGCCATGGGCTGGAGGAGGCGGGGCGTCTGTGAGTAGCGGCAGCTGAGGCGGCTCTCTGCGGTCTCTGTCAGGGCTCGGCCCGGCGGGTGCCTAAAGGTAGGCAGTAACATGGAGGCAAGGCCGAGAAGGTGCGGCAGCCTCTGGGTCTTCCTCGCCCTTCCGCCGGGAGAGCTGAGCCGGGCTGCCAAAGCTCCCCAGCGTGGCATGACAAGGGGCGGTGGGTTTCTCGGGAAGGCGGCAGGGCCAGCCCGCGGGGCCCAGCTGCAGTGGCCTGGCCTGGCCTGAGCCCGCCAGCTTCTGGGAGCCGCAGGGCTTTGGAGTCCTGCCTGCGGTCGCCTTTTCCTGCCCAGGGTCTCTGGAGACCCGGCGAGAGCCCCTGCGTGAGCCTGGCTAGCTCAGTCGGTAGAGCATCAGACTTTTAATCTGAGGCCCAGGGTTCAAGTCCTGGTCAGGCGAGAAGGGCCCTCGCTCCCCTGGGGCTCTTCCGCATGCGTGTCTCTCTTCCTCCAGGAGTCTTCCTTTTCCCTCTTCAGTACCTGGCCTTTCCTCCCCAGGGCCATTTCCTGCCTGCCGCTCAGCGGGCAACTTCCCGACATGCCCGGCCTCCTTCTTCTGCAGGAACAAAGGCCTCCGGGCCTCCACCAGAGCCCGTGGCGTGGCCGCGCGGCACGGTCTATTGAGCCCGATGCCGGGGCAGACAGAGCAGAGGAGGCCCAAAGGCACTTCTGGCTCGAGCCCTCGGGACCAATGGCGGCCGCCCCCTTGGCTTCCTCTTGTAGGAGCCAGAAGGCGCTCCCTCCGTCCTCTGGATCGCCTCCTTTGACTCCGTCGAGGGCGAGTCGGCTGCGACAACTTTGTTCGCCGCGCTTTTGCGGCAGGAGCTGACCCGCTAACCGTCCTTCGCACCACGGCCGCTTTAGTCACTTTGGCGCCCGACTTGGACTTGGCGCTGTGTCTTGGTGGCTTTCTTTTCCGTTTTCAACCTAAAGCGGGTCAAAGGGAATAGAGGCATTTCCCTCCAGAAGCGACCACGGGCGGAGCGCGAACAGCGTGCCATCCAAATCGCCCCTTTGGCCCGCTCTCCCCGGGGTAGCAGCCAAAGGAGCGCCCGTCCCAGCTCGGCTCCGACCGCCACGGAGGCCGGGGCGTGCTGCAGGCAAGGCTCCCAGCCTTGCTTTTGGGAAGCGGGGGCGGCGGCCATGGGCTGGAGGAGGCGGGGGCGTCTGTGAGTGCGGCAGCTGAGGCGGCTCGCTCTGCGGTCTCTGTCAGGGCTCGGCCGGCGGGTGCCTAAAGGTAGGCAGTAACATGGAGGCAAGGCCGAGAAGGTGCGGCAGCCTCTCGGTCTTCCTCGCCCTTCCGCCCGGGAGAGCTGAGCCGGGCTGCCAAAGCTCCCCAGCGTGGCATGACAAGGGGCGGTGGGTTTTCGGGAAGGCGGCAGGGCCAGCCCGCGGGGCCCAGCTGCAGTGGCCTGGCCTGGCCTGAGCCCGCCAGCTTCTGGGAGCCGCAGGGCTTTGGAGTCCTGCCTGCGGTCGCCTTTTCCTGCCCAGGGTCTCTGGAGACCCGGCGGGGAGCCCCTGCTGCGTGAGCCTGGCTAGCTCAGTCGGTAGAGCATCAGACTTTTAATCTGAGGGCCCAGGGTTCAAGTCCTGGTCAGGCGAGAAGGGCCCTGCGCTCCCCTGGGGCTCTTCCGCATGCGTGTCTCTCTTCCTCCAGAGTCTTCCTTTTCCCTCTTCAGTACCTGGCCTTTCCTCCCCAGGGCCATTTCCTGCCTGCGCTCAGCGGGCAACTTCCCGACATGCCCGCCCGGCCTCCTTCTGCAGGAACAAAGGCCTCGGGCCTCCACCAGGGCCCGTGGCGTGGCCGCCTGGCCGCGGTCTGTGAGCCGATGCCGGGGCAGACAGAGCAGAGGAGGCCCAAAGGGCACTTCTGGCTCCGAGCCCTCGGGACCAATGGCGGCACGCCCCCTTGGCTTCCTCTTGTAGGAGCCAGAAGGCGCTCCCTCCGTCCTACGGATCGCCTCCTTTGACTCCGTCGAGGGGCGAGTCGGCTGCGACAACTTTGTTCGCCGCGGCGCTTTTGCGGCAGGAGCTGACCCACGCTAACCGTCCCGCCCACGGCCGCTTTAGTCACTTTGGCGCCCGACTTGGACTTGGCGCTGTGTCTTGGTGGCTTTCTTTTCCGTTTTCAACCTAAAGCGGGTCAAGGGAATGAGGCATTTCCCTCCAGAAGCGACCACGGGCGGAGCGCAGACAGCGTGCCATCCAAATCGCCCCTTTGGCCCGCTCTCCCCGGGGTAGCAGCCAAAGGCGCCCGTCCCAACTCGCTCCGACCGCCACGGAGAGCCGGGGGCGTGGCACGCAGGCAAGGCTCCCAGCCTTGCTTTTGGGAAGCGGGGGCAGCGGCCATGGGCTGGAGGAGGCGGGGCGTCTGTGGAGCGGCAGCTGAGGCGGCTCGCTCTGCGGTCTCTGTCAGGGCTCGGCCCGGCGGGTGCCTAAAGGTAGGCAGTAACATGGAGGCAAGGCCGAGAAGGTGCGGCAGCCTCTGGGTCTTCCTGCGCCCTTCCGCCGGGAGAGCTGAGCCGGGCTGCCAAAGCTCCCCAGCGTGGCATGACAAGGGGACGGTGGGTTTCTCGGGGAAGCGGCAGGGCCAGCCCGCGGGGCCCAGCTGCAGTGGCCTGGCCTGGCCTGAGCCACGCCAGCTTCTGGGAGCCGCAGGGCTTTGGAGTCCTGCCTGCGGTCGCCTTTTCCTGCCCAGGGTCTCTGGAGACCCCGGCAGGGGGGCCCCTGCTGCGTGAGCCTGGCTAGCTCAGTCGGTAGAGCATCAGACTTTTAATCTGAGGGCCCAGGGTTCAAGTCCTGGTCAGGCGAGAAGGGCCCTGCGCTCCCCTGGGGCTCTTCGCATGCGTGTCTCTCTTCCTCCAGGAGTCTTCCTTTTCCCTCTTCAGTACCTGGCCTTTCCTCCCCAGGGCCATTTCCTGCCTGCGCTCAGCGGGCAACTTCCCGACATGCCCGCCCCGGCCTCCCTTCTGCAGGAACAAAGGCCTCCGGGCCTCCACCAGGGCCCGTGGCGTGGCCGCCGCGGCCGGTCTATTGAGCCGATGCCGGGGGCAGACAGAGCAGAGGAGGCCCAAGGGCACTTCTGGCTCCGAGCCTCGGGACCAATGGCGGCCGCCCCTTGGCTTCCTCTTGTAGGAGCCAGAAGGCGCTCCCTCCGTCCTACGGATCGCCTCCTTTGACTCCGTCGAGGCCTTGAGTCGGCTGCGACAGCTTTGTTCGCCGGCGCTTTGCCGCTTAGGAGCTGACCACGCTAACCGTCCTTGCACCACGGCGCTTTAGTCACTTTGGCGCCCGACTTGGACTTGGCGCTGTGTCTTGGTAGCTTTCTTTTCCGTTTTCAACCTAAAGCGGGTCAAGGGAATAGAGGCATTTCCCTCCAGAAGCGACACGGGCGAGCGCAGACAGCGTGCCATCAAATCGCCCCTTTGGCCCGCTCCCCGGGGTAGCAGCCAAAGGCGCCCGTCCCAACTCGGCTCCGGCCGCCACGGAGGCAGGGGCGTGGCTGCAGGCAAGGCTCCCAGCCTTGCTTTTGGGAAGCGGGGGCGGCCATGGGCTGGAGGAGGCGGGGCGTCTGTGAGTAGCGGCAGCTGAGGCGGCTCGCTCTGCGGTCTCTGTCAGGGCTCGGCCCGGCGGGTGCCTAAAGGTAGGCAGTAACATGGAGGCAAGGCCGAGAAGGTGCGGCAGCCTCTCGGTCTTCCTCGCCCTTCCGCCGGGAGAGCTGAGCCGGGCTGCCAAAGCTCCCCAGCGTGGCATGACAAGGGACGGTGGGTTTCTCGGGAGGCGGCAGGGCCAGCCCGCGGGGCCCAGCTGCAGTGGCCTGGCCTGGCCTGAGCCCGCCAGCTTCTGGGCCGCAGGGCTTTGGAGTCCTGCCTGCGTCGCCTTTTCCTGCCCAGGGTCTCTGGAGACCCGGCAGAACCCCTGCTGCGTGAGCCTGGCTAGCTCAGTCGGTAGAGCATCAGACTTTTAATCTGAGGCCCAGGGTTCAAGTCCCTGGTCAGGCGAGAAGGGCCCTGCGCTCCCCCTGGGGCTCTTCCGCATGCGTGTCTCTCTTCCTCCAGAGTCTTCCTTTTCCCTCTTCAGTACCTGGCCTTTCCTCCCCAGGGCCATTTCCTGCCTGCCGCTCAGCAGGCAACTTCCCGACATGCCCGCCGGCCTCCTTCTGCAGGAACAAAGGCCTCCGGGCCTCCACCAGGGCCCGTGGCGTGGCCGCGCGGCACGGTCTATTGAGCCCGATGCCGGGGGCAGACAGAGCAGAGGAGGCCCAAAGGGCACTTCTGGCTCGAGCCCTCGGGACCAATGGGCGGCCGCCCCCTTGGCTTCCTCTTGTGGGAGCCAGAAGGCGCTCCCTCCGTCCTCTGGATCGCCTCCTTTGACTCCGTCGAGGGCGAGTCGGCTGCGACAACTTTGTTCGCCTGGCGCTTTTGCGGCAGGAGCTGACCCGCTAACCGTCCCCGCACGGCGCTTTAGTCACTTTGGCGCCGACTTGGACTTGGCGCTGTGTCTTGGTGGCTTTCTTTTCCGTTTTCAACCTAAAGCGGGTCAAAGGGAATAGAGGCATTTCCCTCCAGGCGACACGGGCGGAGCGCGAACAGCGTGCCATCCAAATCGCCCCTTTGGCCCGCTCTCCCGGGTAGCAGCCAAAGGAGCGCCCGTCCCAGCTCGGCTCCGGACCGCCACGGAGAGCCGGGGCGTGGCGCGGGCAAGGCTCCCAGCCTTGCTTTTGGGAGGCGGGGCGGCGGCCATGGGCTGGAGGCGGGGCGTCTGTGAGTAGCGGCAGCTGAGGCGGCTCGCTCTGCGGTCTCTGTCAGGGCTCGGCCGGCGGGTGCCTAAAGGTAGGCAGTAACATGGAGGCAAGGCCGAGAAGGTGCGGCAGCCTCTCGGTCTTCCTCGCCCCTTCCGCCCGGGAGAGCTGAGCCGGGCTGCCAAAGCTCCCCAGCGTGGCATGACAAGGGGCGGTGGGTTTTCGGGAGCGGCAGGGCCAGCCCGCAGGGGCCCAGCTGCAGTGGCCTGGCCTGGCCTGAGCCCGCCAGCTTCTGGGAGCCGCAGGGCTTTGGAGTCCTGCCTGCCGGTCGCCTTTTCCTGCCCAGGGTCTCTGGAGACCCGGCGGGAGCCCCTGCTGCGTGAGCCTGGCTAGCTCAGTCAGTAGAGCATCAGACTTTTAATCTGAGGCCCAGGGTTCAAGTCCTGGTCAGGCGAGAAGGGGCCCTGCGCTCCCCTGGGGCTCTTCGCATGCGTGTCTCTCTTCCTCCAGGAGTCTTCCTTTTCCCTCTTCAGTACCTGGCCTTTCCTCCCCAGGGCCATTTCCTGCCTGCCGCTCAGCGGGCAACTTCCCGACATGCCCGCCCGGCCTCCTTCTGCAGGAACAAAGGCCTCCGGGCCTCCACCAGGGCCCGTGGCGTGGCCGCCGCGGCCGCGGTCTATTGAGCCCGATGCCGGGGGCAGACAGAGCAGAGGAGGCCCAAAGGGCACTTCTGGCTCGAGCCCTCGGGACCAATGGCGGCCGCCCCCTTGGCTTCCTCTTGTAGAGCCAGAAGGCGCTCCCTCCGTCCTACGGATCGCCTCCTTTGACTCCGTCGAGGCGCGAGTCGGCTGCGACAACTTTGTTCGCCTGGCGCTTTTGCGGCAGGAGCTGACCCACGCTAACCGTCCTTCGCACCCACGGCGCTTTAGTCACTTTGGCGCCGACTTGGACTTGGCGCTGTGTCTTGGTGGCTTTCTTTTCCGTTTTCAACCTAAAGCGGGTCAAGGGAATAGGGGCATTTCCCTCCAGAAGCGACCACGGGCGGAGGCGCAGACAGCGTGCCATCAAATCGCCCCTTTGGCCCGCTCTCCCGGGGTAGCAGCCAAAGGGCGCCCGTCCCAACTCGGCTCCGACCGCCACGGAGAGCCGGGGCGTGGCGCAGGCAAGGCTCCCAGCCTTGCTTTTGGGAAGCGGGGCGGCGGCCATGGGCTGGAGGCGGGGCGTCTGTGAGTAGCGGCAGCTGAGGCGGCTTCGCTCTGCGGTCTCTGTCAGGGCTCGGCCCGGCGGGTGCCTAAAGGTAGGCAGTAACATGGAGGCAAGGCCGAGAAGGTCGGCAGCCTCTGGTCTTCCTCGCCCTTCCGCCCGGGAGAGCTGAGCCGGGCTGCCAAAGCTCCCCAGCGTGGCATGACAAGGGGCGGTGGGTTTCTCGGGAAGGCGGCAGGGCCAGCCCGCGGGGCCCAGCTGCAGTGGCCTGGCCTGGCCTGAGCCCGCCAGCTTCTGGGAGCCGCGGGGCTTTGGAGTCCTGCCTGCGGTCGCCTTTTCCTGCCCAGGGTCTCTGGAGACCCGGCGGGAGCTGCTGCGTGAGCCTGGCTAGCTCAGTCGGTAGAGCATCAGACTTTTAATCTGAGGGCCCAGGGTTCAAGTCCTGGTCAGGCGAGAAGGGCCCTGCGCTCCCCTGGGGCTCTTCCGCATGCGTGTCTCTCTTCCTCCAGGAGTCTTCCTTTTCCCTCTTCAGTACCTGGCCTTTCCTCCCCAGGGCCATTTCCTGCCTGCCGCTCAGCGGGCAACTTCCCGACATGCCCGCCCGGCCTCCTTCTGCAGGAACAAAGGCCTCCGGGCCTCCACCAGGGCCCGTGGCGTGGCCGCGCCGCGGTCTATTGAGCCGATGCCGGGGCAGACAGAGCAGAGGAGGCCCAAAGGGCACTTCTGGCTCCGAGCCCTCGGGACCAATGGCGGCCGCCCCTTGGCTTCCTCTTGTAGGAGCCAGAAGGCGCTCCCTCCGTCCTGGATCGCCTCCTTTGACTCCGTCGAGGCCTTGAGTCGGCTGCGACAGCTTTGTTATGGCGCTTTTGCGGCAGGAGCTGACCACGCTAACCGTCCCTTCGCACCGCGGCGCTTTAGTCACTTTGGCGCCGGCTTGGACTTGGCGCTGTGTCTTGGTGGCTTTCTTTTCCGTTTTCAACCTAAAGCGGGTCAAGGAATAGAGGCATTTCCCTCCAGAAGCGACACGGGCGGAGCGCAGACAGCGTGCCATCCAAATCGCCCCTTTGGCCCGCTCTCCCGGGTAGCAGCCAAAGGGCGCCCGTCCCAGCTCGGCTCCGACCGCCACCGGAGGAGCGGGGGCGTGGCACGGGCAAGGCTCCCAGCCTTGCTTTTGGGAAGCGGGGGCAGCGGCCATGGGCTGGAGGCGGGGCGTCTGTGAGTAGCGGCAGCTGAGGGCGGCTCGCTCTGCGGTCTCTGTCAGGGCTCGGCCCGGCGGGTGCCTAAAAGGTAGGCAGTAACATGGAGGCAAGGCCGAGAAGGTGCGGCAGCCTCTGGGTCTTCCTGCGCCCTTCCGCCGGGAGAGCTGAGCCGGGCTGCCAAAGCTCCCCAGCGTGGCATGACAAGGGGACGGTGGGTTTCTCGGGGAAGGCGGCAGGGCCAGCCCGCGGGGGCCCAGCTGCAGTGGCCTGGCCTGGCCTGAGCCCGCCAGCTTCTGGGAGCCGCGGGGCTTTGGAGTCCTGCCTGCGGTCGCCTTTTCCTGCCCAGGGTCTCTGGAGACCCGGCAGAGCCCCTGCTGCGTGAGCCTGGCTAGCTCAGTCGGTAGAGCATCAGACTTTTAATCTGAGGCCCAGGGTTCAAGTCCTGGTCAGGCGAGAAGGGCCCTGCGCTCCCCTGGGGCTCTTCCGCATCGTGTCTCTCTTCCTCCAGGAGTCTTCCTTTTCCCTCTTCAGTACCTGGCCTTTCCTCCCCAGGGCCATTTCCTGCCTGCCGCTCAGGCAACTTCCCGACATGCCCGCGGCCTCCTTCTGCAGGAACAAAGGCCTCCGGGCCTCCACCAGGGCCCCGTGGCGTGGCCGCGCGGCCGCGGTCTATTGAGCCGATGCCGGGGCAGACAGAGCAGAGAGGCCCAAAGGGCACTTCTGGCTCCGAGCCCTCGGGACCAATGGCGGCCGCCCCTTGGCTTCCTCTTGTAGGAGCCAGAAGGCGCTCCCTCCGTCCTCTGGATCGCCTCCTTTGACTCCGTCGAGGCGCGAGTCGGCTGCGACAACTTTGTTCGCCGGCGCTTTTGCGGCAGGAGCTGACCCGCTAACCGTCCCTTACGCACCCCACGGCGCTTTAGTCACTTTGGCGCCCGACTTGGACTTGGCGCTGTGTCTTGGTGGCTTTCTTTTCCGTTTTCAACCTAAGCGGGTCAAAGGGAATAGAGGCATTTCCCTCCAGAAGCGACACGGGCGGAGCGCAGACAGCGTGCCATCCAAATCGCCCCTTTGGCCCGCTCTCCCCGGAGTAGCAGCCAAAGGGCGCCCGTCCCAGCTCGGCTCCGACCGCCACCGGAGAGCCGGGGCGTGGCGCGGGCAAAGGCTCCCAGCCTTGCTTTTGGGAAGCGGGGGCAGCGGCCATGGGCTGGAGGCGGGGCGTCTGTGAGTAGCGGCAGCTGAGGGCGGCTCGCTCTGCGGTCTCTGTCAGGGCTCGGCCCGGCGGGTGCCTAAAAGGTAGGCAGTAACATGGAGGCAAGGCCGAGAAGGTGCGGCAGCCTCTCGGTCTTCCTGCGCCCTTCCGCCGGGAGAGCTGAGCCGGGCTGCCAAAGCTCCCCAGCGTGGCATGACAAGGGGACGGTGGGTTTCTCGGGGAAGGCGGCAGGGCCAGCCCGCAGGGGCCCAGCTGCAGTGGCCTGGCCTGGCCTGAGCCCGCCAGCTTCTGGGAGCCGCAGGGCTTTGGAGTCCTGCCTGCGGTGCCTTTTCCTGCCCAGGGTCTCTGGAGACCCGGCGGGAGCCCCTGCTGCGTGAGCCTGGCTAGCTCAGTCGGTAGAGCATCAGACTTTTAATCTGAGGGCCCAGGGTTCAAGTCCCTGGTCAGGCGAGAAGGGGCCCTGCGCTCCCCTGGGGCTCTTCCGCATGCGTGTCTCTCTTCCTCCAGGAGTCTTCCTTTTCCCTCTTCAGTACCTGGCCTTTCCTCCCCAGGGCCATTTCCTGCCTGCCGCTCAACGCTTCCCGACATGCCCGCGGCCTCCTTCTGCAGGAACAAAGGCCTCCGGGCCTCCACCAGGGCCCGTGGCGTGGCCGCGCGGCACGGTCTATTGAGCCGATGCCGGGGCAGACAGAGCAGAGGAGGCCCAAAGGGCACTTCTGGCTCGAGCCCTCGGGACCAATGGGCGGCCGCCCCTTGGCTTCCTCTTGTAGGAGCCAGAAGGCGCTCCCTCCGTCCTACGGATCGCCTCCTTTGACTCCGTCGAGGCCTTGAGTCGGCTGCGACAACTTTGTTCGCCGGCGCTTTTGCGGCAGGAGCTGACCCACGCTAACCGTCCGCCGCACCCGGCGCTTTAGTCACTTTGGCGCCCGACTTGGACTTAGCGCTGTGTCTTGGTGGCTTTCTTTTCCGTTTTCAACCTAAAGCGGGTCAAGGAATGAGGCATTTCCCTCCAGGCGACACGGGCGGAAGCGCGAACAGCGTGCCATCCGTCGCCCCTTTGGCCCGCTCTCCCGGGGTAGCAGCCAAAGGGCGCCGTCCCAGCTCGGCTCCGACCGCCACGGAGAGCCGGGAGCGTGGCGCGGGCAAGGCTCCCAGCCTTGCTTTTGGGAAGCGGGGCGGCGGCCATGGGCTGGAGGAGGCGGGGCGTCTGTGAGTGCGGCAGCTGAGGCGGCTCGCTCTGCGGTCTCTGTCAGGGCTCGGCCCGGGTGCCTAAAGGTAGGCAGTAACATGGAGGCAAGGCCGAGAAGGTGCGGCAGCCTCTCGGTCTTCCTCGCCCTTCCGCCGGGAGCTGAGCCGGGCTGCCAAAGCTCCCCAGCGTGGCATGACAAGGGGCGGTGGGTTTCTCGGGGAGCGGCAGGGCCAGCCCGCGGGGGCCCAGCTGCAGTGGCCTGGCCTGGCCTGAGCCCGCCAGCTTCTGGGAGCCGCGGGGCTTTGGAGTCCTGCCTGCCGGTCGCCTTTTCCTGCCCAGGGTCTCTGGAGACCCGGCGGGAGCCCCTGCTGCGTGAGCCTGGCTAGCTCAGTCGGTAGAGCATCAGACTTTTAATCTGAGGCCCAGGGTTCAAGTCCTGGTCAGGCGAGAAGGGCCCTGCGCTCCCCTGGGGCTCTTCGCATGCGTGTCTCTCTTCCTCAGGAGTCTTCCTTTTCCCTCTTCAGTACCTGGCCTTTCCTCCCCAGGGCCATTTCCTGCCTGCCGCTCAGCGGGCAACTTCCCGACATGCCCGCCCGGCCTCCTTCTGCAGGAACAAAGGCCTCCGGGCCTCCACCAGGGCCCGTGGCGTGGCCGCCGGCACGGTCTATTGAGCCGATGCCGGGGCAGACAGAGCAGAGGAGGCCCAAAGGGCACTTCTGGCTCGAGCCCTCGGGACCAATGGCGGCCTTGGCTTCCTCTTGTGGGAGCCAGAAGGCGCTCCCTCCGTCCTGGATCGCCTCCTTTGACTCCGTCGAGGGCCGAGTCGGCTCGACAGCTTTGTTCGCAGCGCTTTTGCCGGAGCTGACCCACGCTAACC
>JAFJHL010000090.1:0-24999 GCA_019425775.1 Rafetus swinhoei | reverse complement strand
AGAAGGGGTTTGAACAGGAGTCTCCCTCCTATCAAGAGGTAATTGTGACTTTGCCATAAGCACCATCTTCAGGCAGTGGGAGAGGGAAAAATCACTGGTAGCCTGAGAATCCAAGGCCCTGAGGCTGCATAGGAAATCCCAGCCTTGGGGAGCGAAATCAGCGCCGCTGGGCATAGGGATGAGGAGACTCCTGGGCCTCTTTCCCAGCTGTTGTTTTCCTCACCTCAGGAACAATTTCAAACCCGCCTGAATGCCCTGGAGACCGAGCAGACAGAGCTTCTGGAGTGGAAACAGGATGGGCAGAAGCAGAGCCAGGACTATCTGGTAGGTGCCCCTGGTGACAATCCAGCAGTGACCTCGCTCAGGGCGGGTGTTTCTCCCTGTGCGGAGTGTGTCAGCCCTTGGCAATACGCAGCACCAATCTGGGCGAGCTGGGCTCTGTCTACACCACCTCGGGCGGCCTGTGCAGTATGTGTGGTGATGCAGCCTAGCAAAAAATCAGGCTGTGTCCATGCTGCGGGGTGTAGCTATGAGGGTGAATGAAAGGCTCCAACAGGGGAGGCAGCAGAGCTACCGGGGCTTTCCCCAGGGCCCTAACATCTGTGTAGTGTAGTTGTGCCTTAAATCACTTCTTAATGTAATGCCATTAGACCAGTACAAAACTGTGAAGTGCAAACATTTTAAACCTAATGTGACTTGCTTAGTTAAACGGAGGTAAAATGTGCTAGCCCTCGGGTTCAGCGCAGGGTTAGCGATAATGTATTTGATAACCCCCAGACACCCTGGAGCACTTTGGCTCTTGTAGACCTGCCCGTGGGTGGTGGGTAATGTAGGCAAGGGAAGGGGTTGCCTTTCCAAAACTGCTTATACTGCCTGGAGGGGCTGGGATCATAACCATGTGGCAGCCTGGCTCCCGAGCAGCCAGGGGAGACTGTGGCCATGCAGCAGCCCCAGCCCTCACCTGGGGTTGGGCTGGGCTTGTTGGGGCGCAGGTTGTTGAAGGGGTGTGGCATTGGATGGAAGAGGCGGGGCTTTGGCTGCCTTCCCAAGTTGGTCCTTCACCTGCCACCCATGACTGTGGCTAACCAGACGTTAGTGTCTGGTCAGCAGTGCTGACTGGACAGTCAGGTTCTCTTTTTTTTGACTGGATGTTCTGGTTGAAAACTGGACATCTGGCAACCGTAGTCCCTGACGGGTCCTTTTCCTGTTCGTGTCCCTTCATCACAGGGCAAGATAGAAGCCGAGAGGCAGAAGATTGTGGCCGAGTTTCAGCAGCTGCGGCAGTTCCAGGAGGAACAAGAGCGACTCCTGCTGGCCCAGCTGGAGAAGCTGGCTGAGGAGATTGTGAAGCTGCAGAATGAAAATGTCGCCAAACTGTCTGAGGAGATTTCCCGTCTCGGTGACTTGATTGAGGAGATGGGAGAGAAGTGTCAGCAGCCAACGAGCGAATTCCTGCAGGTGAGACAGTTAAAGACACCCAGGTTCCTGCACAGGGAAGGGTGAGATTCTGATTGATTAACTTTAGAATTGATTCAGATGGTGTGCCGGGCCGGGCCAGGTCTGGGCACAGCTGAGGGCATCTGCTCAGGGCGAATTGCTCAAATTCGGGGCGCTCTCTAGCCCCCAGACTGGAGACCTTCCCAAACAGGCCACAAACCAGTCCCACAGAGCGCTTCAACTGCCTGCCTGGCCAGCCAGAAGCCTCACAAGCAAAACCCCTCCGATACCCCAGCAATATCCGTGCCCCAGATGGCCCTGGGCCTCATACACAGATGAGGGTTTTCAGGGCCCAATCTCACCTTCCCCGAACAAGTTCTGTCCGGTTCCAGGGAAACCAGCCACAGTTCCCAAGTCAATTTACCCTCTGGATCTTACCCACAAATCGCACTGAGCCAATCCTTTAGAATCTAAAATCCAAAGGTTTATTACTAAAAGAAAGAAAAGCATGAGAGTAAGGTTGTTGAAGTATCATACATTACATGCATCGAATCTCCCAGTTCTCGATGCAGGCTCGCAGCAGAGATGTTATAACTGCTGGCTTAAAAGTCCTTGGTGTACATCCTATGTCAGGGTGGGTCCCCAGTTCTTCCCGGCTCGTGATTCCCTGTGAGGCCACATCTGGGGCAGGTGCAGATCTGAAGACCAAGATGGAGTTGGCACATGGCATATTTATATCCCCTCCTGGCTTCCTCCAAGCTGGAGAGAGTCACGTGGCCAGGTGTGTCTTTGGCCTCCAGAGGTCCATTGTTCCCTGGAGCTTTGCTCATTAGCATGTCTATGGGCAAACATTCCCGGCCCATTGCTCTGCCTCGGACAGAGAAACTTTCAGCATCAACGCAGAGTACATATTTATAACTTCACACACAGACGTTATACAGGTATATGAAGAGCAGATACGGAACCCGTAGACAATAAGCATTCGTTTGACACCTTACGTGGCCCCCTTCGTATCACTTTTTGGGGCAAACACCCCTCATGGGTGCAGCAGTGACTTAGCTGCTTCCCTTAAACTCCGGTAACGTGACAGATGGCAGAGAGGTCCCACTCCAAAACGGAGACTGGCTGGCCCTTGGAGAGAGCAGCGCTGCATATGCAACATGTAGCTGTGCACAGCACCACAACATTGGGGGCAATTTGGTGCCCCAAGTTTTGTGGTGCCCCACATGGCTGCTTATTTTGCATAGAGAGTGGGCTGGCCTCAGCAAAGCGAGTCCTCTCCAGAGTGGCAGGGATCCTCAACTTGTGGCACTGAGTTCTCTCTTCTCTCTCCTAGGACATCAAAAGCACCTGGAGCAGGTATGTGGCTCCTTCGCCCCTCCCTCCCAACACATCACAGTGCTGGTGAGCGATTGGCTGCTCGGTGGCAGTTGGGAGCCTGGCTTGGTTATGTCCTTTGGAAAATCCCAAGAAGGCACCTTTAAAAATTGTCTTATGTGACTTGCCCAAGGTCATGCATGGAGGCTGTGGCAGAGCAGGGAATGTGCTATAGGTTTCCAGAGTCTTGCTGCGACTCCTTAAGGGAGCAGCTTGTGAACCCCTTATCCTCTTTAACTCCCACTTGAGACTCTCGGCATTTAAACTCTTAAGTGAGGCGGCTGTGGACTAGCCAGTGGGAATTACCAGAGAGCAGCCTCAGACTGTTCATTCTCACAAAAAAACCCAGAATTTGAGGATTTTTTTCCCCCCTCAAGGTGTGAGAAGGAGAAATGCCAGAAACCGGTGGCCGTGCCGCAGGACCTGAAAGAGAGATTTGGCGTCTCTTCCCAACGAAATATTTGTCTGCAGGAGGCTGTGATGAAATTCAAAGGTAATGGAAGAGCGTCGGGGCTCATGCTGCAAGGGTGTTAGGGGGAGATTCACCTCTGGTGGAGGGAGGAGATGAATTCACAACCCCGCACAGCTAGATGTCTGAGGGAGGAGTGGGGGGACCCTCAGAGTTGATGCCAGTTCTCCAGGCCTCCACCTGGATTATCTCCGTGGCTTATGGGTATAATCGGCCAGGAGAGGCTAAGCCTCCCCCCAGATCAAGTCCTGGCCCTACGCACTCTCCTAAATTGGAGGGAGCTCAGCTCTGGCTGGCAGCTTGGGGCTGGGGCTAGGGGCCCAGTGACAGCCCAGGTCAATTCAGCCAGGGCTTTTTTGGCAGCAGGGATGGGGTGGGCCCATGGGTCGGATGTGCTGGAGGAGAGATAGTGATGGGGTCTTGAGCGGAAGGGTCAGGGCCACGTAGCTAGTCTCCTGAAAGGGAGAGATGAGGCTCACGTGTTCCCCGAGTCTCAAATCCAACTCCAGGTGTCAAAATCAGAATTTCAGACACAGAATCTCCAGATGTTTTAGAAAAAGTGGACTTGAACCTCTCTGGCTGGAATTAAGCATCCATCACTCACTGACTGTCAATGGGAGTTGGCCATCACATGGCCCTCCCCCCCCCTTTTGAAAAGCCCAGAGTCGTCACCTAAAATGCCTGCATATTTATAAAGGAGGAAATAATGGCCAACTGATCTTCTTGTGCTCATTAGTGACTGCCCCCTCCTGCAGTGCTTTGAGAAAGTAAGGGATCATGGAACTGGAGCAGACCTTGAGAGCTCATCAAGTCCAGACCCCATGGCAGGACCAGGCACTATCTAGATCCGAGGTGGTCAGTAAGTAGCCTGGGGGCCAAACGCAGTTCATCTAAATCAGATCGCACTGGGGTTGACAAAGATCCCACTCAGCTCTAACCAAACTGTGTAGGTGCCAAAAAGTGCTCTACATCTGTCTCTGCAGATGTTCCCTCAGCATCTGTGTTTCTCCTTCTGTGCATGACACCTGCCGTCCAGACACCTAAGTCCTAGAGACATACTGGGAAAACAGAGGTGATCCTCCTGCTTACTCACCTGATAGGCCCAAATCTGATCCACATGCTCTGAGGACATTACTGGGTCAGGGCCAAAATGTAAACAATATGCAAGTTACATGGATCTCTGATGTCCAGGCTCCACCAATATTCAGAGCATGGGGCCCCAGCTCTTGCAGTGTTTGGACTTGGGCTTCACCCCCAGCCTTGCCCACCACCCCTACATGCCTGCCCTGAAGCTCCATGGTTCTCCTCCTCCAGTGATGCCTACTTTTCTATAGACATTGGGGGAAGGAGGGAGTGTATGTGGGGTGGGGGAGGAACAACAGTGTGTATAAGTTCAGACAGCAGCAGGAAACATCCCCCCCAGCTTCTCCCCCCCCCACACACACACTCCTTGATTCTGTGCTCAAAAGCATGAGCAATCTAACTGGTTTGTTCTGGGTCCCAGAGCAAATGAGACCAGCAATCAAGTTGTCTGACTTTTGAGCTCTGAAAGGGGATATGCACATACATGCAGGGCAAGTAGACTAATTCAAAACAAAGAACAGAGGGGATTTGAGCGATTATGGGCCATTTCTGGAGGCCAGTTACAATTCAAGTGTACACACTGGTCCCCCAGCCCCGTATCCAGACCAGAGCAACTCATCGAGGTGGTTTACCTCGAGCGCAGCAACTGCTGAGTTAGTGAGCACTCAGTGCCTTGCCAGTATGGACACCTTAGGAGTTACAGCATTGGGAGCTGATTTACTGCAGAGTAACTGGCCAGTGTTGACTTGGCCATAATGAAGTACCCGCTCAGAGAAAAGTATAACTCTAAACTCCCCTGTAAACGCACTGTATGCCATTTACTCCAACAAGCACTATTACAAGCTGCAGAATCTTCAAAAGACACTTAAACAGCCACACATTTAATTGTCTTCATTATGCTCTTTTTTCCTTCAAGAGTATTGGAAAATATAGAAAATACACAGGGACTAAAGTTCAAATTAGTTGAACCTGGTGTGGTGCCATACAGCCCACTTTGTCCTAACTGTATACCCCTCATCAGTCCTCATGCCATGCCATCCCACCCCACATCCCCTGCCTGTTTCAATTACTAGGGAAACCCCAGGCTGCTGCTCTCTTCCCATTTGTGGTATAAGGAGCCTACAGGCCTGACTCAGACTTTGTGGATCACAGGTGACTAAATATTGGGTTCTGTGCTGCAAATCACCACCTTGCTTCTGGGTGAATCCACCTAGCCCTATATTTTCGTGAAGCTGTTTTCCTACAAGAAAGGGGGAAATCACCTCTCTTCTGATCTTTCCTTTTTTCAGAGGCACTGCCCTATCAACTGAGCCTTCTGCTATCAAAGGCCGAGAAGGGAGGTAAGTTCTCCTGCAGATATTTTCCTGCAACAATTGTTCATTAAAATCTCAGCCTCAATGTTTAGAAAAAGCTTCTAACGGCTTTATGCTGGTGTGGTTTAGCCTGCATCTTCGCTTCAAAGTGGGCAGGGCACTAGCCCAAGAGAAAATGGAAGTTAGGCTGTAACCTAGCTAACCAGCTGGCCTGGGTGAAAAGCACCACTCGACTGAGGTGAGAGGTTCCTGTGTCTGGACAGGAAGGACATTAGGGTGAGCAGCAGTGTTCCCTGTGAGCTGAGCACTTGGGCAGCCACCCAGGAGAAATTCAAATGCTGCCCAGCTGACTAGCAGAGCCCAGACAGCTGCCAGTGTGTGTTTCTACTGGTGGTGCACATGCACACTGAGCCATGTGTGGATACCAAAATGTATTCCACATATGGATGGAAAAAGTCAAAGGGAACACTGTTTATCAGCTGAGTCCGGCTGCATCTAGATAGGCATGATTTTCCGGAAATGCTTTTAATGGAAAAGTTTTCCGTTAAAAGCATTTTCGGAACAGAGCGTCTAGATTGGCACGGACGCTTTTCCGCAAAAGCACTTTTTGCGGAAAAGCGTCCGTGCTAATCTAGATGCTTTCAAAAAAGCCCCGATCGCCATTTTCGCAATCAGGGCTTTTTGCAGAAAACAAATCTGAGCTGTCTACACTGGCCCTTTTGCGCAAAAGCTTTGCACAAAAGGGACTTTTGCCTGAACGGGAGCAGAATAGTATTTCCGCAAGAAGCACTGATTTCTTACAGTAGGAAGTCAGTGCTTTTGCGGAAATTCAAGCGGCCAGTGTAGACAGCTGGCAAGTTTTTCCGGAAAAGCGGCTGATTTTCCGGAAAAACTGGCCAGTCTAGACACAGCCTCCGTGTCCAGATTAACTTTGCAGTGCGGACAGGGCTTAACACTCTTCTCCTGTCTCTCTCTCCTCTCCCAGTGCAGGTCACTCCGGATCCAGACCTGGCAAACCCCTGTAGCCTCCTGTCGAGGGATGAGAGTGTGATACATAGAAATGAGAGGGCATGGGCCAAGAACACGTTTCACCCTTCTGCCTGTGTGCTGTGCTATAAGGGCTTCACCTCAGGGAGATGTTACTGGGAAGTGAAGGTGGACCACAAAGACTCATGGGTTTTGGGCATTGCCAAAGAGTCTGTGATAGAAGAGGGAGTGACAAACCTAAACCCAGAGGCAGGGATCTGGGCTTTGCAGCGTGCAGGGTTTCTGTTCTGGGCCCTCACCTCCCCTAAGACTGCTCTGAACCTGCCTTGTATCCCCGGTAACATCGGGGTTTATCTGGATTATGAGGGGGAGAAAGTCACATTTTATGATGTTACATCCTCTGGCAGAAAGCCAATCTTTACTTTCACATCCTCTTTCTCTGGGAAGATTGTTCCCTTCTTTGGGAGCCGTCCTCTAGAAGAGCCTTATACCCACCACCGTTTCTATAGCAGGTAATTTTTTTTTACTGGGAGCCACTTGAGAAATTTTTGAAGTGGCCCCTATGTCACCTCCGCCCCCCAGGCCAATCAGGGCTTGTGGGCGGGGGGGGGACACGAAGTTTCTGCCAGCCCTGCTGGGAGCGCATGGTGCTTAAAAGGGCCGTGTGCTCCTTGCAGGGGAAGGAAACTGTGCACTTCCCCAACCCCCAGGCCTTAATTGGCCTGGGGGCAGGGGAGTGGCAGGGCCTCCGCAGGCTGGATCAACCTGCTTGATGGGCCAGATCTGGCCTGCGGAGGCTCTTCTGCCCATCCCTGCTGTAGATAGACATTCTCTATGATATCACTTTCAGTATGAGATATCTAAAGTAAAGGAAAGATGTGTGGCTGAGACCCGTTTTACTGCTATCACACATTGCTAGCCCCAAACATATGAAAACAATGTGTCAGGCCTTCCAAATGTATGAGATTGGCTTAAAGATCTTTTTTAATACAGCAAAAGCTTTGTTATTCAGCACTTGAATATCTGGAAAACTTGGTTAACTGGCATTGCCCCCAACCACTGTACCCCACATCCTCAGGTGTGTGGGTGGGCCTGTCTACCTTCCGTCCAGCCAGCTGGCGTGATGGCTCCAGCTGCTGTCATTCTCAAGGGCCACAGTTTTCTCTGGGCAGGGACAAGGCAATAAGCTTTAGTATCCAGTACATTTGAAAAACCAGCAACCCCCACTCCTCATGAGTGCTGGATAACAAAGCTTTCACTGTAGTGTTAGTTTCCTCTGTTTTGGATCTTCAGCTTTTCAACCCAAAGGCCAAGGCTGGAAACTTACCTGTAATAGAATCTGAGCTTCCCCTGCCATCTGTCTCCTCCAGCAGCTGGGACTGTAAGCAACTGAAAAGTGCCACGAGTCACAATAAAATGATGAGAGAGGACAAGAGTGAATGGTCCCGTAGTGTCTTGGTGAACAGAGTTTCTCACTCTTTTTACCTACCTGTCTCTTACTATGTGACCCTCCTCATACACAAACTGGCCAACCCAGAGCCATTCCAGGGTTGTAGAAGAGCCTGCCTGTCTTAGAGCAGGTCTATATCTCAGAAGCTGCAGTGGCACAAAAACATGGGCGATGCCGCTCTGCTGTAGCGCTCCAGTAAGGTTGTGCTACCCCACAGAGAAGCTTCTCCCCCTCAGGGTAGCTAACTGTGTGGTGTAACGATATCAGCTGATTGGGTGTAGACAGCACTCTGTGAGAGGCAGTAGCTCTCTCAAGTGGAGCAGCGGCACACTCTCTACACCTGGTCAGTTGGTATCACTACACCATTCGGCACGGGGGAGGGGATGTAGTTATACTAATGGAAGTGTCAATCTGGCCTAAATTCTCACTCACCTGGGCTCATCTGTCGAAGTCCTCTGCACTTTACCCATCAGTGTAAAAAACAGAGTAATGTTGCCCCCCTACTCCCCCAGCTCAAGGCTCCTCTTTTGCTGTTTAGTTATTTGGATGTGGTAGAGGCAGATGACAAAATTCACAGAATAAAGTTTATTTCTAGCTTCTGGTCTTTCATGTCATGATGAGGGTATTAGATCTGGACAGCTCTGCCATGAAATGCTGGACAGACCCCATGAGCAAATGCCATAAAGGGGGCTTGAAGAAAAGCATCTAGGTAATGCTAAACCAGGGAATTCCAACCTTTTTAAGCACAAGATCACTTTTCTAATTTAACTGCAATCCAGGCTCTACCTCAAACCCAAACATCCTGGCCCTGCCTCCTTCCTGCTCCTTCTTCAAGGCCCTGCCCCTGTTCACTCCATCCTCCCTCCCCAATCCTCACTCACATTCATCTAGCTGAGGTAGAGGGTTGGGGTGCAGACTCTGACATCAGCAGTCCCTCCTCTTGCTGCCCTGCCCAGCAAGCAGGAGGCTCGTTCTGTGAGGCAAGAGATATGCAGCAGTGAGGGGAGGGGCAGCTGAAGTGCCAGTGCTTGATAGCTTCCCAGCCAAACCAGTCAGGATCACCTGTCAGAGGCTCTAAGCCAGTGTTTCTTAAACTTTTTAAGAATGAGGAACCCCAAACAATTTTTTTATAGGGAACACCAAGGATTTTTTTGGAGCAAAAAAAAAAAAAGAGACTTGCCCCTTTAATGGCAGCCATTCCCAAGGAAAAAGTAGTTGACCAAAAAAAAATAAAAAAGCCCCAAGGGAAAAGTTGTTGAGCAAAACAAACAAACAAGGATGGGGAAAAGAAGTTAAACAAAACAAAAAACCAGTTTGCCCTTTTATCAGGAGAGCGGGCATAGACCTTTTAAGAGTGACCATTTTGAAATCTGTTCAGGCATTGCCCTTTTAAGGAAGGCCATTTTGAACTCTGTTCTCTGTGGCATACCGGTGTGCCACTGAACACATTTTAAGAAATGCTGCTCTAATCCATTGTTTCTCAAAGTGGGCTGCAGCCCTGCGTTGGGAAAGCTGCTAACAGGCCACTTCCCACCTTTACACAAGCCCCCAGTTTACTGAACTGCAAAGAGTAATCCTATATAGTAGCGCATTGTCTGTGAGTCTGTAATGCTGATGTACACGGCCACACCCCCTCGCCCTGTACGTCAGCGCCCCTCCCCCCTTCCCCTCTCTCCGTGGCAGTTCAGCCCAGCACTGCGCCGCTCAGTGAAGCAGAGTTGTGGGGGATCGGGGCTGTGGGGCTGAAGGAGAGGATGGGGGGGCCCGGAGGAAGGGGGAGGAAGCAGCGCTGGCAGGGGGAGGAGAGGGGTGTCCGGGGGGGCTGGCCGGCAGGAAGAGGGGGTGGGAAGCAGAGCTGGGGAGGATCGGGGCCGTGGGGCTGGACGGGAGGAGGGGGGTGGGAAGCAGACCTGGCGAGGGGGTGCAGCCACTGGCTGCAGCCGGACCCCAAATGGCCGCTTGCCACTGCTTGCTCCCCGGCCGCTGCCCAGCTGAGTGGCGCTGGTGCTGCGCCGCTCAGCTGAGCCCCAGGGGGACAGGAAGGGGGGGTGGGGCGGTGATGTATACGGCCATGGGGCAGGGCCGTGTACGTCACCGTCCCTCCCCTTCCTCCTCCTGCCATGGTGCTGAGTGGTGCGCCCCTCAGCCAGGCTGCTGTGGGATGGTGGGGGGGCGGTGATGTAGACAGCCCCACCCCTTGGCTGTGTACGTCACCGCCCGTCCCTCCTCCCCTGCAGCGGCCCGACTGAGCGCGCATCACTCAGCCAAGCCGCCACGGAGGGAGGGGAAGGGGGCAGGTGGTGACGTACACGGCCGGGGGCGGGGCCGTGTATGTCACCGCCCCCTTCCCCTCCCACTGTGGCACTCAGCTGAGTGCTGCGCCCCTCAGCCGGGCCGCCAGGGGAGCCAGCAGCGCAAGGGGCTGTTTGGGCTCCCCCGGGGTGGGAGGGGAAAGGAGGGCGGAGATGTACACGGCCCCACCCCGGCTGTGTACGTGACTGCCCGGCCCCCCTCCCTCGCGGCAGCCTGGCTGAGCAGGCAGCACTCAGCCAAGTGCCACGGTGGGAGGGAAGGGGAGGGAGAAGGGGGGCGGGGAGAGAGGCAAGAGGAGGAGAGAAAGGGAGAGTGAGAGGCAGGAGGGGGAGAAGAGAAAGAAAGAGACAGAGAGAGAGGCAGGAGGTGGAGGAGAGCTGAGAGAGAAGGGGGGAGGCAGGAGGAGGAGAGACAGAGAGAGAGACAGAGCAAGAGAGCTCAGGAGAGAAGACCTGAAAATCCCGTCTTCTGACGGGCTAACTGGCTAGTGTTAAAAGAGAGGCTCAATTTGACAAATGGACTCGGGCAACTAATGACTTCACTACACAGAAGATTGATGTTGCCGCAGTTGATCATTCAGTGTTCAATTTAGCAAGTCTAGTAAAGACCTGATGAATCAAAATCAGAGGGTGCTGACAGTGCCAGACTCCTGCTTCTCATGTAATTAACAGAGCTGGAGTTGTGTATCTTAAGTCAACATTCCCCTGTATTGTAGCCCTGGTCTAAAGCCTGGTCTGCCCAACAGAGATAGATCAAAGTAAGACCCCTTATATTGACCTAATAATGTCAGTATCTATAGTACAATGTCCCTCCCATAGGACAAGAAGCAAGGGGCTTAAACTGCAGCAAGGGAGATTTAGGTTGGACATTAGGAAAAACTTCCTGTCAGGGTGGTGAAACACTGGACTAAATTGCCCAGGGAGGTTGTGGAATCTCCATCACTGGAGATATTTCAGAGCAGGTTGGACAGACACCTGTCAGGGATGATCTAGATGGTGCTTGGTCCTGCTGTGAGGGCAGGGGACTGGACTCGATGACTCTCAAGGTCCCTTCAAGTTCCAGTGTTCTATGAGTAGGATTCTATCCCACTGGCACAGCTCGCCTTCTCTGCTGACTGAATAACTCCACCTCCGCCAGAGGTGCAGCACGTAAGTCGACGCAGATTGAGGCAGGGACAATGTAGATCAGGACTGGGCAAAATGCAGCCTGGGGACTGGGTTGGGCCCACCTAACACTTTGGTCCAACCCATGGACTGCATCTGGCTGTTGTCTATTTATGTTCTGCTGCCCGTGCCACAGAATTTCCAGGAGGTGGCTTAGGCAGCAGGACCCTCCTTAAAGAGCTCATGGTTCCCAGTCACAGCACTATCCTGGCAAGGCCAGAGCCGTGAGCCTTTAAAATAGCCATAGAAACCATGGTCAGTGACCAGCAAGATGGTAGCAGTGAGGCCAGGAGCCCTTTGCTGCTGTTTTAATTCAAAGTATCCCAGCCAGGCAATGCTGGGAGGAGGCTAGCCCTTCCACACCCTACCCTTCTTAGGGGCCCACAACTATCCCATGGCCATGTACCAAAATTCATGAAGTGGCCCCCTTGCAACAATTATTACCCACCCCCGCTGTAGCTGATATATTGCTTAAGTGGCCTCCAGGAGGTGTCCCATGATTCCCCATTTTGTGACCACTCTGGTCACCCTTTTCAACTCTGCTGTCCAGTAGGAGGATGCAAAGGGACAAGCCCTTCCCCATTAAAGAACCCGGGAAGTTCTGAAATTTCATTGCCTGCTTGCCCCACGTGGACAGCTCACCGAGCAATGGCCCAGTCAAGCATGCTGGCCACATGCTCCAAATATGCTCCTGCTGCAACTGCACAGGAGGTTTTGGATCTCCTGGGTGTGCAGGGAGAGGAGGTGGTGCAGGTGCAGCTCCAATCCAGCCGTAGAAATGTGGACATCTCTGAGTGGCTTGCTCGGGGCATGTGGGAGAAGGGTTCCAAGAGGGTCCCACAGCGGTGCTGTGTGAAAGCCACTGAGCTGCAGCAGGCAGTGCAGAAGGTGAGGGAGGCGAGCGTCACTCTGCTGTGGCTCCGCCAACGTGCTGCTTTTACAAGGACCTGATGCTATCCTTGAGGGTGACCCCATCATCGCCTCCAAGGGCCTCATTGACACATCAGAGGAGGCAGAATCACAGGGACCCATAGCAACGTGGGTTGCTCCAGTGCTGACACCCTGAGTGGGTTGCTTGACATCTGTTGGGAAACCAATACAGCAGTTCACAGACAATCCAGGAGGTTTGGGGAGAATGTTGGGGATAACTTCTTGGTACAAGTGCTGAAGGATCCGACCTGGGGCCATGCGCAGCTTGACCTGCAGCTCACAAACAGGGAGGAACTAGTAGGGGAAGCAGAGGTGGGGACAACCTGGACAGCAGTGATCATGAGATGGTCGAGCTCAGGATCCTGACCAAAGGAAGAAAGGAGAGTAGCAAAATACACACCCTGGACTTCTGAAGAGTGGACTTGGACTCCCTCAGAGAGCTGATGGGCAGGATTCCCTGGGATGCTGACATGAAGGGGAAAGGAGTCCAGGAGAGCTGGCAGTATTTTAAAGAAGCCTTATTAAAGGTACAGGAAGAAACCATCCCGATGCACAGCAAGAAAAGTAAATATGGTAGGCGACCACACTGGCTTATCAGGGAAATCCTTGGTGAGCTTAAACACTAAAAGGAAGCTTATAGGAAGTGGAAACTTGGACACATGACCAGGGGAAAGCATAAATATATTGCTCCAGAATGCAGGGAGTAACCAGGAAGGCAAAAGCGCAATTGGAATTGCAGCTAGCAAGGGATGTGAAGGGTAACAAGAAAGGTTTCTACAGGCATGTTAGCAATAAGAGGGTTATCACAGAGGGTATGGGGCACTTACTGGATGAGGGAGGTAACCTAGGCTTCGTCTACACTGCATGGTTTTTGAGGAAGAAGTCCACATCTCAAAGCACATCACAAAAGTGATGTGCTCTTGCGCAAGAGAGTATCCACGCTGCATGGACACTCTTGTGCAAGAAAGTTCTGATGGCCATTTACAGAACGGCCATCAGAGCACCTGTGCGTTTCCCTTTAGAGGTTTCTTGCACAAGAAACTCCTGCGGAGTGTCCACACTGGCCTTTTTGCAAGAACTGGCACAGGCCAGTGGTAGAAGGGGCAGCGCCTGCCAGGGCAGAAAGGGGAGCGGCAGAGAACAAGACATGGTGTTTCTGCCTGGTTTCCAGCAGGTCCTTTTGTGTGTGAAAGGGGCTGTGACCAGACAATGGCAGGGAACAAGATGGGGGGTGAGACCCCGGTGACAAGAGGGTCCAGCCACCTCTTTCCTCCTTGGGCCTGGCTCAGCATGGGGCAGGCAGGGGCACCCTGAGAGGTGAAGCAGCAGAAGGGAAGCAAGGAGCAGAGTGTCAGCTGCCAGCCAAGAGTCACAGGTGCCTCTCTGCCTCCTGGGACCGCCCCTCCCTGAGCCACCAGTCACCTGTCACCAGAGTTTAAAGAGAAGCTAGATAATTTCATGGAGGTTAGGTCCATAAAAGGCTATTAGCCAGGGGATAAAATGGTGTCCTTGGCCTCTGTTTGACAGAGGCTGGAGAGGGATGGCAGGAGACAAATCGCTTGATCATTGTCTTTGGTCCACCCCTCTAGGGCACCTGGTGCTGGCCACTGTTGGCAGACAGGATACTGGGCTAGATGGACCTTTGGTCTGACCCGCTACGGCCGTTCTTATGTTCTTATGTTCTGTCTTTCACTATGTGCCCCTTGGGGAGTCCACTCACTCTGGGCTACAGGGGCCTCCCGCTCCCATAGGGAATAACACAGCCCTGTTCTCTAGCCCAGAGCCACTCTCAGCCAGTGTGAAACAGAAGGGTTTATTGAGAGTCTGAGCAAACCAGAGGGACCCAGGCAGGTAAGGGGTTGCACGCCTGGAGTGAGGGCACTACAGGGCTGGGACAGCAGGGAAGCAAGTTGCACCAGGACTCTTGCCACCAGGGTCTGGTGCCCCAACGTCCTCCCCACGCTGCTGGGCCCCATCCACTTCAGCCACCAGGTCAGCCCGGGAGCTAAGACAGGAAGGCGGGGGAGCAAGCAAATCAAACTCTAGCTGGCAGGGAAACGCTAGTGTTGCCTTCCTGGGCTGCGCATAAGGATGTCCTTGCTGCGTGGGGCACAGCTGCCAGTTCTAGGCTAGAAAACCCAGTTTGCCGCAGCCAAAGTAGCTCAGTGGGGAAAGCCTTAGATTAGATGTCTAAAGTTTCTCTGGTTCAGTCCCAGGCTTTGGCATGTCTCTTGGTGCAGCAGGGCCCTCTCTGTTCCCCTTGCTGTGCTAGTGCCCTGTGATACCACCTCATCCATCTTGCCACAGCCCAGCACTGGAAACTCACGTCCATCTGATTAACCCCTTTGGCTTCCAAACCTTCCTCAGAGTCGCTGCTTCCTTGGCTGAAGTCCCCTCCCCCTGTGTGTGTGGCTGGCAGTGGTTGCTAAATGGATCCATTCACATGTAGCTTTACTGAAACCCCCTTGTTCGCCTGCACCCAGATCAGTCCATGTCACTGGCTCAGGGGTTTCTGTCCCCAGCATGCTGTAGAGAAAGCCTGTGTGTGTGAAAGGGCCTCAGGGAGTCCAGAGCAGAGGGAGCTGGGATTCTAGTCCCATTGATCCCCCTCAACACTCACACAACCCAAGCCCTGCCACATCCCTAATCCTGTGCCCTGACTTCTGTACCCTCCCACATTCTCACCCCGGCCCTGAGCTCCCTCCCCAACCACACAATCCCCAAATCCCTGCCCTGAGCCTCCCACACTTTAATTTCTGACAGGTACTGTCCTATCACAACCTCCCACACCTTCAACTTTCTGCCTTGAGCCTCTCTGTGCCCAAGGGGTGGTGCCCAATAGAACAGTCCCTCTGGGAGCAGCTCAACCATGGAAAGGAGCTGCCTGGGGCAGGACATTAGCCCTGGAGGGCAGGGGTGGGTGTGGCAGTGACGTCACAAGGGCCTTTTGAAGCACTTCATCTTATTGGTTAAAGGAGGTTGGAAGGCAGTGACCTCACAGAGGGTCCATGACAATGGCCAGGTGGGACAGGCTGCAGGGCAGGGGCCATCTCAGAGACCCCCATGGCTTTGCTGCAGGGAGTCTCCTTGAGATCTGCTCCTGAGGCCAGAGAGAGAATGAGGGTCACAAGCACGAGTGTGAGGAGGAGCCTCATTGGAGCCTTCTCCTTTCCCATGAATAACTGACCCAGAAGACAGACGTCCCTGTGGAAAAGGTAAGAGTCACCAAAAGTTGTAGTCATGACACAGCAGGGGAATTAGCTCAAGTGGTAGAGTGCTTGTTTAGCATGTGAGAGGCAGTGGGATTGATACCCACATTCTCCAGTAATGTGTGGTTCTCTGGCCTTTTTCAAGCGGAGCCAGCCAGAGGGCCAAGTGCCTTCAGTGGCCCCTCCCTCTTCCTACTCACTCACCCCAAAAGCCAGCCACGGCTTAGTTCCAAATCTATAAACCTCATTGCAGGAGGGATAACGCCTCTTCCGAAATAGCTATTTTGAAATAGTGGTAGTGTGGACGCTCCACTGCTGCTATTTCAAAATAGCTCATGCCCAGGGCCATACAAAGTAATTACTCCCCAGTGCTTCCTGGGGTTCTAAGTCGAGGTAGAGCATCCACTGGTGGTTTCTTGTGCCACAACTCTTTTGCGGAAGAGTTCTTGTGCAAAAGGTCTTGCACAAAAGTGCGTCCACACTGCCATTTGCTTTTCCACAAGAGATGGGCTTTTGCTCAAGAATGGACAGTGTGGACTCTCTCTTCTGCAAGAAAACTCTGATGGCCATTTTAACCATAGAGGCTTCTTGCACAAGAAATTCATGTTGCCTGTCTACACTGCCCTCTTGTGGAAGAGCTCTTGCACAAGAGGGCTTATTCCTCGTGGGGAGAAGACTAACTCTTCTGGAAGAAGCCCTGTTTTCCGATGCTGTACTGTAAATTTACTTGCTCAAGAACGTGTGTACAGTGTAGACGCTCTGCAAGTTTTTGCGCAAAAAGACTGCAGTGTAGATGTAGCCCCCAAGATGGATTGCAGCAGAAATTTCCACCTGAGTGAAGACAGGGCCTAATGGTGCAATTAGTTAGATGCTGACACTAATACCCCACTGCTGGTAAATCACAGAGGCCCTTGTTGCCCTAGGAAGGGGTGTGGCCAAAACACAGATCTCCCTGTGAGCAGGATTTGAAGCTGTGCAGGGAAACACTATTGGATTTCAAGTCCAACGCCTTAACCACTCGGCTAAGCTGTGGGACAGGGACACTGGTAAATAATCCCAGTGTGCAGGCCTAATGTCACCTGCCATAGAATTCACACAGCAAACCGTTTCAACAGTTGAGCAGAGGAGTCCTGGCTGTTCTGGTCTTAGGCTGCCTTGGAGGTGAGTTCTGCTTCAAGGTCTTCTCTCCTCCTTCTTGGTCTTCCTTTCCCTTTTCCTTCCTCTTCTCTTCTCCCCTTTTCTTCTTCTTGCTGGTCTCCTTCTTGGACCCCAGTTTATATAGAGAAACTCAATACTGCTTAGTTCTTCCTTAACCAATTATTTTAGTATAATTTCACTAACCAATCATAACATACTGTAACAGAATTACCTAACCAATCAAACTCCACCGCCTTAGTTGATTTACACCTAGCAAAATCAATTATACAGCAGACAGAAACAGATCCAAACCAGACTATCACATGGACAAACAACAGGAAAGTGAGGACAAGAATCATAAATACCAATTGCATAACCACAACTATTGGTAAGCAGTCTTTTGCCAGACAAAACGCTGATGATTAAGTTTTTTCTACCAACCTTCAGATCTGTTTCTTGCCTGGTGACAGCAGGTGCCACTAGGATAAGATCCTTTCTCACAGCCTAGTGTGACACTATTTCAATGCCATTTAGCTGGAATGTGAGCATGTGACTCCAGGCTTTACAGCTAATTGCTGCTGCTCCTCAGTCTGGCTGCAGAAGGTGGCTTTAGTTTAGATCTAACTGAATACCTACAGGCCTTTCCATAGAGTTATAGAAAAACCACATTGTTACATAGGACCTTTCCAGGCCAAAGGCAGCAGGATCCGCAAGCACAGACAAAGGAAGGTAAATGCAACTGTGAAGGGACTCGAACCTTCAAATCCGAAATCAGACGCCTTATCCGTTAGGCCACACAGTCTTACCTTACAGAGGATTGGACTTCTTGAAATGTGTGGGTAGGGAAAAGTCTCCCTAGTCCATCAGATTTTATTATTTTCCTTGTTTGGCGGTTTAGAAATCACATCTGAGCTGGTGAATTATTCTTATTTTGTGTAACTAAGGATTGCAGCCCAAGGATTTTCCTGAGTCTATGTTACTTCATGGTTATCTACCACCTAGGCTATCTCCATGCATCATCTCTCTTCCCCAAAAGCTCATGCAAATGAAGTACAGATTATCATATTGCCATGCTCATTTGCATAATTAATTGGGGTCCGTTTTTGCACAAGGGGCTTTTGCACAAAAAGGAGCTAGGTAGACAGGGGCTCTTCCTGCCTCCTGCTTCCCCTGGCTCCAGTCTGGCCTTGGCCTCTTTCCTGTCAACCCCATGGGGCCAGAGGAAATGCAGGGGGCCATTTCAGAGTCTGGTTGTGGGCGGTGACCTGTCCATGCCGTGATGGGGGACGGGAGAGTGTCACACGACTTCTACTAGAGCAGCGGGGATGGGGCAGCTGGATGGAAGCCAGGAGAGCAGAGGCCAGCCTGAGAGTCACAGGTTCCCACAAAAAGCACTAGCTTTAGGTCCCATGGTGTAATGGGATGCACTCAGGGCTCTGAACTCTCCAATTTGAGTTCAAATCTCAGTGGGACCTTCCTGGGCTGATTGCTGCAAACCCTCCCATCTCATGCGCTTTGACTTCCTTGTCCTCAGGCTGGTGAAAAATGAGTTTTGCACCCTCTGCTGGGTGTCTAATGCCCACTGGACACTTTAGCCACATGATGGCATATATTATATTTCTGAATGAGCAGAAATATGTGTCTTTGATCTTGTAACTAACATGGTTAGGTTCAGTGATGGTGTCAGCGAGTAAATATGAGGACAAAGTTGGCAACAGGGTTTGTTGCAAGAGAAAGTAAAGTGCCTAAAGTGTCCTTCTGCTATAAGAACGGCCGTACTGGGTCAGACCAAAGGTCCATCTAGCCCAGTATCCTGTCTGCCGACAGTGGCCAGCACCAGGTGCCCCAGAGAGGGTGGACCGAAGACAATGATCAAGCGATTTGTCTCCTGCCATCCCTCTCCAGCCTCTGACAAACAGAGGCCAAGGACACCATTTTATCCCCTGGCTAATACCCTTTAATGGACCTAACCTACATGAAATTATCTAGCTTCTCTTTAAACTCTATTATAGTCCTAGCCTTCACAGCTTCCTCTGGCAAGGAGTTCCACAGGTTGACTACACGCTGTGTGAAGAAGAAATTTCTTTTATTAGTTTTAAACCTGCTACCCATTAATTTCATTTGGTGTCCTCTAGTTCTTCTACTTAGGGAACTAATAAATAACTTTTCTTTATCGGCCCTCTCCACACCACTCATGATTTTATATACCTCTATCATATCCCCCCTCAGTCTCCTCTTTTCTAAACTGAAAAGTCCCAGTCGCTTTAACCTCTCCTCATATGGGACCCGTTCCAAACCCCTAATCATTTTAGTTGCCCTTTTCTGAACCCTTTCCAAGGCCAAGATATCTTTTTTGAGGTGAGGAGACCACATCTGTGCACAGTATTCAAGATGTGGGCATACCATAGTTTTATACGGGGAAGTAAGATATTCTGGGTCTTATTTTCTATCCCTTTCCTAATAATTCCTAGCATCCTATTTGCCTTTTTGACCGCCGCTGCACACTGCGTGGAAGTTTTCAGAGAACTGTCCACGATAACTCCAAGATCTCTTTCCTGATTTGTCGTAGCCAAATTAGCCCCCATCATACCGTACGTATAGTTGGGGTTATTTTTCCCGATGTGCATTACTTTACACTTATCCACATTAAATTTCATTTGCCATTTTGTTGCCCAATCACTCAGTTTGGTGAGATCTTCTTGGAGTCCCTCACAGTCTGCTTCTGTCTTGACTATCCTAAACAGTTTTGTATCATCTGCAAACTTTACTACCTCACTGCTTACCCCTTTCTCCAGATCATTTATGAATAAGTTGAAAAGGATTGGTCCCAGGACTGACCCTTGGGGGACACCACTAGTTACCCCTCTCCAATCTGAAAATTTACCATTTATTCCTACCCTTTGTTTCCTGTCTTTTAACCAGTTCTCAATCAATGAAAGGACCTTCCCTCTTATCCCATGGTCATGTAATTTACACAAGAGCCTTTGGTGAGGGACCTTGTCAAAGGCTTTCTGAAAATCCAAGTATACTATATCTACTGGATCCCCCTTGTCCGCATGTTTGTTAACCCCTTCAAAGAACTCTAATAGATTAGTAAGAGAGGATTTCCCTTTACAGAAACCAGGTTGACTTTTGTCCAACAAATAATGTTCGTCTACATGCTTCACAATTTTATTCTTCACTATTGTTTCGACTAATTTGCCTGGTACTGAAGTTAGACTTACCGGTCTGTAATTGCCAGGATCGCCTCTAGAGCCCTTTTTAAATATTGGTGTCACGTTGGCTACCTTCCAGTCATTAGGTACGGAAGCCTATTTAAAGGATAGGTTACAAACCACAGATAATAGCTCAGCAATTTCCCATTTGAGTTCTTTTAGAACCCTTGGATGAATGCCATCCGGTCCCGGAGATTTGTTAACATTAAGTTTTTCTATTTGTTCCAAAACCTCCTCTAATGACACTTCAATCAGGGACAGTTCCTCAGATTCATCACCCACAAAGGATGGTGCAGATTCGGGAATCTCCCCAACGTCCTCAGCCGTGAAGACTGAAGCAAAGAAATCATTTAGTTTCTCCGCAATGGCTTTATCATCCTTGATTGCTCCTTTTATAGCTTGATCATCTAGGGGACCCACAGGTTTTTTAGCAGGCTTCCTACATGTATATTGGACAAACTTCTCAGACACTTTGCCAAAGAATTAATGGCCACAAATCAGACATCAGACATTTTCACCAGGAAAAAACAGTTTCCTTTCATTTCAACCAACCTACGCATAGTCTTAATGACCTTACTACACGTATCTTACTTCAGAGAGACTTTAACACCAGACAACAAAGAGAAATCTCTGAACTATCATTCATGCTTAAATTTGACACTTTATGAATGGGCCTTAAAAAGATGCTAATTACCTTACCCATTACAAAGATAGCTTCCCCAATTATCACCCCTAGTATCATCTCATAGACACTATCCTCCTCTCCCCCTTACCCTCCTTCTGTTCTAAATCTGATTTGTCAGTGTTCACTTTTTTTTCCATTGTATTTCTTTGGTATATATGGTCATGCCAATTCTCTTCCAGAATTTGATCTGAGGAAGTGGGTCTGGCCCACGAAAGCTCATCACCTAATAAACCATTTTGTTAGTCTTTAAAGTGCTGCATAGTCCTGTCTTTTGTTAGGACAGGAGAGCCAGCACCACACGCCCTCGTGATTCCTTGGGGGTGTCAGCACCCAGAGAACCTGCGAGTGCAACCTCTGCAGCTCCTGCAGCCATGGAGAGTGACTCTCCCCTTCCCTTGGGATGGGCAATGGCAACACATGGAGCAGCTGGAGAAAACTCCCAGAAAGCAGCCCCATGGCTAAGCTGGTCAAGGCACCTGCCAGGTATGGTGGTGGTGAGGGAGGCAGCCCCCAGTGGTGCCTGGCCAATGCTCTCTCCTCAGTGAGTAGCTGGAGTCGGCTTCCTTCAGTTGAGCTTGGCGGTGTCCCCCCTCCCCACCACAGCAGAAATCCAAAGGGAACAAAGAGCAGAAGGGCTGGACGCTGGTGGGGGGAGCCCTCTCCCTCTGAGTTTGATTTGGCGAGTCTTAGATGGACTTGCTAAATCAAACTCCAAAAGATGGATTGTGGCCATTCCTCCCCAGCTGGACATGCTTCTTGTTCTTCTGCACAGCACAGACCATGGAGCACAGGCAGCACTTTTCGAATGGGGCTAATTCTGCTCCACCTGCAAGTTGTCTCTGGGATGTGGCCCAGGAGCTTTCTGCCCCAGTGGAGAGATCAGGTAGGAGAGGGAGGGGCCACAGGAGGCTCTTAGTCCCCTGGCCGGCTCTGCCTGTGAAAGGGGAAGTGAGGATTCCACTATCACTGGGGAATATGGATCCCCCTGCCTTGCACATGGTGAGTGAGTGCTCTGCCACTTGAGCTAATTCCCCCACCCCTGAGCTGTTTGCCTGCCCCACCCACCTTGTTCCAGAGCCCACAACGTGCCTTCAGCTGCCTGAGGCTCCTTTCTGAAAGGGCCACTCGTGCGGCTGTTTCCTGTGGGCCGGGTGGCTCTGCTGGCCGTCGATGGGGGGAAGAGAACGGGCAGCGAGACCCGACTGGCAGGAGGGTCTGGCTGGCAGGGAGAGTTTAGCTGCTGCTGTAGCTGAGGCAGCTCCATGTGTAGAGTCCTGAGTCCCTGGCTGGGCAGGGTCATTAAGCAGCTGCCGGGCTGCCACACAGCTTAGAGGGAACCTGGGGTCTGGCTTGGGAGTGAGGGGCCCTGTGGGGCTGGGAGAGACTGTTATGCTTAAACAAAGCACATGAGATCTTTTATAGGGGCAAAGGCAGCACGCCGCATTGATTGAGAACACAACAGTAGCATCTGCTTTTCAGTCACCCACCCACCGACACACACACACAGTCCCACCAGTCGATGTTATAGTTACCAGTCCAGAGTCTGAATCAATCTACTGGACAGCCAGACTGATCGCAGAGGGGAGCCGGGCTCTGTCGGTCATAATCCGATCCTCCTGGAGTTGGGGGCAAGACGAACCTAAAGCTCCATGGCAAGCACCCTGCTTTTATAACCTTTTCCTCTGTTGAAGTCCATGGATTTTGCTGTGTCAGTCTGTGTCCAGTGTCTTATCTTTTGATGTTACGATTCCAAACATCTCCGAGAGTTATCCTGTCCTGCATTTAATCGATTGTTTTCAAGGATGCCAACCTTCACCTTTAAAGTCATCAATTTGCCCTTCCTTAATCATGGATGCACACTTGATGGCTTTTTTGACTCCGGTCAGTCTGTCTTCACCCGCATTATCTCTCCTTTCTTGGCCATCTGGCTCTCACGATGGCCTTCACACCTCATCTCTTCCTGGCCCACACACTCCTCATTCACACACAAACAGCCCTGCTTGTACAGAGACCTTCAAAGAAGAATATAAACAACAGTGTTTTATATTGAGGAAAAGCACAAGGCATTGTAAATTAGGCGCTAATCAAACCAATTCGCATTGAGACTGGAGCCTCCAGCATTCCTCTAATCTCATTAACATGGACACAAGACAAGATTCTGTCTCTCACTTACTAAACCTTAGAACAAAGAAATAGATACAAATATAAACAGATATCAAACTCTTACTCCAGCCGGACCCAGGCAGGTGGCAGGGGCTGCAACTCAGGAGCGAGGGCACCACAGGGCCAGGCTGGCAGGGGCTGCACAACAGGGGGTCAGGGGCCGCATGGATCCTGGAGGTGCCCAGGCATGGAGCAGGGGGCTGCAGATGAGGAGTGAAGGCCCCAGAGGGCTCAGTTGGCAGGGAAGCGAGTAGCACCAGGAGTCTTCCCAACAGGGTCTAGCTACCCAATTTCCTTCCCACCATGCCGACCACTTCAGCCACTGGGTCAGCCCAGGAGCTAAGGCACAAAAGGGGGGAAGGAGCGAGTCAAATGGGGAGGGGGGGGAGGGAAATGCTGGTCTTGCCTTCCTGGGCAGAGTACGGCGACAGCCCTTGTGTAGGGCAGGGCTGCCAAGCACCTGGGAAAGAGAATTAGAGGGCCAAGAAAACCAGCTGGTAACAGCCACAGTAGCTCAGCTCAGTGAGCATTGGCCTGGCCATCTAAAGGTCCCGGCTTCAGTCCCGTGTTTTGGCATTTCTCTAGGTGCAGCAGGATCCTCTCTGTGCCGGTTGAAATGCTGGAGGGCTCTGGAGAAGACAGGGCAGCTCCGTGGGCAGAGTCCTGAGCCCCTGGCTGGGCAGGGCTCAGTGAGCAGCTGTGGGGCTGCGTGGGGAAAGCGCTGTGGGCTGGCGGCAGATGGAGTCGTGGTTCGCATGGCAGCCTGCCAAGGAGTTAGGCTGGGTTTGTGGATGTTCTTTACTGCTCCCCTGTCTCTGTTCTCTCTGACTCCCCCCTTTCCCGTCCCCTGGTCCTGCCCGGCTCTGGCTCCCTCCCAGCTGCCTGGCTGCCTCCAGCATGGGCTGAGCTCAGGGGCCAGCTGGGTGACTTGCTTTACCAACACCTCCCATCCATCTGCTCCATCACTCAGTGCATCCCAGACAGCTGAGTGATTGTGCCCTTGAGTGGCATTCTCAGCCAGCCAATCAGCTTTATGAGGAGGATCATGGAGGCGGGGCAAAGAGGTCTCTTGTTAGGCCAGCAAGGAAGCAGCCAATGCCCCACCCCCAGCGAGCGGGCTGGAGACCATGTGGAGGGAGCCGCTGCCTCTCCCCTGTGTAGCAGGCACTTTCCCAGTGGGGCAACTCTGCCCCCTGGGGCCTGTCTCTATCGCTTCTATCACTGCCAGGCTGAGTCCCAGCAGCTTTCTGCCCCAGCGTGGCTGGCTTTTGGGGAGACTAAATAGGAAGCAGGAGGGGGCTACTGGAGACATTTAGCCCCCTGGCTGGCTGTACCTTTGTGAGAAGAAAAATGGGGATTTTTCCCATTAGTGGAGAATGTGGGTGTCAATCCCACTGCTTTTTGCATGCTAAGCAAACACTCTACCACTTGAGCTAATTCCCCTGCTGTAACAACATGGCCCCTCTTGGAGGCACTTACCTTCTCCACGGGACGTCTGTCTTCTAGGTCAGCTAGTCGAGGGAAAGGAGAAGGCTCCAATGAGGCTCCTCCTCACACTCGTGCTTGTGACCCTCATTCTCTCTCTGGCCTCAAGGGCAGATCTCAAGAAGGAGACTCCCTGCAGCAAAGCCATGGGGGGCTCTGAGACTCCCTTCAGCAAAGTCTCTGAGGTTTCCTCTGCCCTGCAGCTTCTCCCACCTGGCCATTGTCATGGACTCTCTGTGAGGTCATCATCTCCCAACCTCCTTTAGCCAATGAGATGAGGTGATGCAAAAGGCCCTTGTGATGTCACTGCCACACCCACCCCTGCCCTCCAGGGCTAATGTCCTGCCCCAGGCAGCCCCTTTGCATGGCTGAGCTGCTCCCAGGGGTGAAAGTGACACATTTCTTACAGGGACTGTTCTATTGGGCACCACCCCTTGGGCGAGGGTGAGGCTTAAGGCAGAAAGTTGGGGGAGGGGTTGTGATAGGACAGTACCTGTAAGAAATTACAGTGTGGAGTGGAGGGTGGGAGGCTCAAGGCAGGAATTTGGGGAACATGTGAGTGGGGGATGGGGCTCAGGCAGGG